>JAXQQM020069160.1:0-110096 GCA_034641835.2 Pinus albicaulis
GAATAGGTGCAGAGACCATCTTTTCCTTTAGTAGCTCGAAGCTCTTTTGACATTTGTCATTCTAGAAGAAGGAAACATCCTTCTTTAGCAATTTTTCCATAGGGGCAGTAATCAGTGCATAGCCTTGAATGAATTTCATGTAGTAGCTCGTGTGTCCAAGGATTGAGTGCAACTGTTTCTCCGTGGTTGGTACTGGAAAATTTATGATAACTACGATTTTGACAGGATCTACATAAGTCCTTGCCGACAAACTATGTGGCCGAGCAAGATTTCGAAGGGTACGCAGAAGATACACTTCTTGATATTTAGGGAATCTAGTGTTTCCGGCAGGCATCCAACATCATGCTCAGGTTTGAGACATGTGCCTTGACCAATTCGAAGACAGTCCAATCATCAAAATACACCTCGAGGAACTTGTGAATGAATTCTTGGAACACTGCGACAACGACACGTGAGAAGATAGCAAGGGAATTTTTGAGTCCAAACGACATGACAATATACTAAAAAGATCCCCACTCAGTGGCAAACGTGGTTTTGTTGTGGTCCTCAGGTGCGATTTTTATCTGATGGTATCCTGAGAACCCGTTCGTGAAAGAGTATGCTTCCTGTCCTCCCACGTTGTCTAAGATTTCATCTTAGAATGGTGTTGGGAATGGATCATGAACGCGGGCATCATTTAACTTGCATAGGTCCACACAGATCTGAATCTCTCCCTTAGTTTTTTTTTCCTGAACCACCATTGGACTAACTCAGTTTGACTGTTCAACAGGTTCGATGATACCTGCAGCAAGCATTTTATCGAGCTCATCCTTGACCTTCTGCTTATGCTTGGGGTTCAACCTATAAGGTCGTTGCTTTATGGGCCGCGCATCGGGTTTGAGAGTGATATGCATGACCCCTAAGTCCCACATGATCCCCTTTAGCTCAGAAAAATTTGTAGGGAACAAGTCATGACATTTTGTAAGTAATTCAGCCACATTACCTACTATATTCTCATCCCAGTAGTCCCCAATATTAGCCAACTTAGGGTGCTCTTTTGTCCCAATGTTGACTTCGTGCAGCTTGAGAGGCTTAGTGACATCCAATTCCTTTAGTGGAGGTCCTTCAATAGCGCGCTTCCCTTTCGACTCTGGGATAGAGACAGACCACGGATCATCTTCACCTTCCTCTCTTGCCAAGCTGGGATAGTTGACAATATCCTTCATCTCCGTTTCCCATGTCGACATCCCAAATACCGCAGAAGAGATGATCTTGCCAAACACGAATGTATCTATGTCCTGCAGATCTTCGTCAAGCACCTCGGAACCCCCTATTAATCCGAATGTTCCTATAAATTCATTCTTCAAAGTCTTCCAGTGGCGGGTGTGCTGGTGTAGCTCCACATCCAGGTACCAGGTAGTGGGGATTGGACCCAACGCGTGAGTAAAAAAGTGAACCCACTCTTTTGTTGTTCGGTCACCCCATGCCTCCATCCATGCAACCACGTGTTCACGCAGATCCCCTGGGCCAAGGAACATCTTGACCCATACCTCCGCCGGAGTCTCAAATCGCAAGAGCATCATGTCCCAACAATCCTCCCACTCTGGGAACACTTCCTTATGCATCTCCCACCATCGTGCAAGGGTTGCACGCATCGTTAGGTTAAGGGCCCATAACCTCCATTCCCTGGGAATCTCAACTTCAAATGCCTGCAAAAAGTCCCTAACATTACCAGAACCATCGAAATAAGGTAGATCTTTTACCTCTAAGGAGATGCATCAAAAGTTCTTCGTGATCTGAAGATATCGCAACGCAGAGACATCATGTAACCGGTTTTTCCAATTCTCTATCTCCCCATCAGAGTCGGAGAAACATTCTCTATCATTTTCCCAGCAGAGTACCCCCACCACTGTGGAGTTGATCCAATCCTCATCTCGCGCAGTCAACTTATAGATATGATCCACATCCTCTTCATCACGCACTAGTTCTGTGTATCGTTTGCCTTCCACCGGATCTAATGGTACTATTACCCTTGTACCGTTATTCTCAAATACCATGCTTCGCTTCTTTAGGTTAATGATGCCTCCCATATCGATGGCCCAATCCAAGCCTCGGACCGCAGGGTAGGGGTCTGCACTTCGACAATCTGAATTACTTCAAAGTTAGCCCAGACCTTAACCCCTGCAATATCCACCACAATCTTTGATGGTCTTCACAATGGTATGATCTTCTGTTGATTGGCCATATGCAGCTGGATTGTGGACCATTCCAGCTTAGGTTCCCCCATTCGTTGATAAGTCTGTTTAGGTAATACATTTGCATCTGACCCTAGGTCCGAAATAACTGATCTATCTCATACTCACCAATCTGCGCAGTCAACCGCTTCTCTATACCAGTGCGTTTCTCATACCTATAGAGTTTGTGTACGTCCTTGAATTCCGGAGGGAGGATAGGTCATGTTGCGCAGCTATCTATCAATGCCTGAAGATTTTCCATAGCCTTTGGGTTGCGCAACAGCTTCATACATGCCTGTAAAAAGGGTCTGACCTCCTCATCTGCCTTGAGGTCCTCAGGCGGCTGCGAAGTAGATGCCTCTGCCTCAGCAAAGTATTTGCGAGTTACGATAAATGTTTCTTTCTCCTTTTTTAGATCCAAACCTTCCTATTTTCTAACTGCTGGCCGAATCAGAGGCTCGATTGCAGTTTTCTCCCCAGGCCCTCCAGTGGCCATCCCACTGCGTGGTACGACATTCACTCTTGGATCTTTGTCTCGTAGCTCGGCCTTAACCCTCTGCACATTCTACATAGGTGTCGGCTGCTTTTCCTGAATCTTCGTTATCAAGACTGGATAGTCTTCAATTGCATGGTCCAGCTGCCTGCAATATCAGCAGGACTGTCTTGTAGGGTTTGGACAGTCCCTGGCAAAGTTATAATAGATGAGTTGCCCTCATCCCCGACCTCCACTCCCACCTCTTCTACCTCCCCTGCACCTTGCTGGGGAGCCCCCTGCACTCGAGAGTGATCTTGGTGAGGATGGATCCAACTGCACCCTGTTGACCGCACTTTGTCAACTACTCCATAGCAGTACACCCCCATTTTTTCAAATGGGATTCGTCATGTTCGATGTGGTTGCGCCATTCAGATTCCATCATCAGTCAACAGTCGACAGTTTTACAAATGATGTAAACCCATTTTGCATGTTATGATGTAAATGATCTAAGTAAGACCGTCAATGTATGTAACAACCTAGGTAAGCCTAGTATGTTGTTGATGATCTCTATCCTAGGAGTTTTTTTGTCTCACTGATTCACGAAAGTGATCGGCAGAGTTTTTCCCTCCAACCTCACCCCAAAGCTAGGGTGGATTTTGTCATCGGCATGCTAAGTGAGTCCTAGTGTTTTCTATCGAGTCCTTGTAAAAGTAGTTTGAGCTACTTGGTCTACTAGATCATGTTTTGAGTCGCAGAATTGGGTATTTATTTGAGGGTCTATACGAATGGGTATTCCCCCTTTATGTATGTAAATGTATTATCTCATGTAAAAGAGGGTTGGAAAAATAATTAAAATCCCCTCTCAGTCAATTAATTAATTTTTCTAATCAATTAATTTAAAAAATCTTAAACCAGAAATTTAATTAATTTAGGGTCCTAAATTAGGATTAAATCTTTAAAGGCAAAATTTGTGGATCCTTGGAAAATGATTTTGAAAGCCCCAGGCCAAGGGAATATTGAGAATTTTGAGAAATATTGGACCCTTGGGCCTTGGTGGTTAAGTCAAGGTCAAAATTTTGGGGTAATTAACTTAAAAATAATATTTTTGAGTTAATTAAAATTGAATTAAATGATAAATTCGTTTTTTCCCCAAAATTTTAATTTCAATGCTCTGGATTAAAAGATAATTAAATCTTTTGGACGATTGAGATTATTTTGACGAGGATCATCCAAACTAGCCGTTAAAGATTTTGTCCTATAAATTTAGAGGTCTTTGTCATTCTTGAGTCATCTGATCTGAGGATCATGCACTTGTTCTTAGAATATTTTGTAAATTTTTGAGGAATAAAGCATAAAGACTTTGGGGTTACAAATCTTGATGTTCCTTCTCAGATCTATGTGGTGAATTGTTTCTGAACTCTGCTACTTTGTTTCTTGCATTTTATAGTTCATGGCCTTTATGGATTAATCTGCATACAGGTATCTTGTGCAGTTTTCTGGATTTATAAAATAACATTCTGATTTTTCTGAGAAGGTCTCATGTTGTTTTCTTAAATCTCTATCGATCTAAGGTTCAAATCTAAGTGTGCAGGGAAATTTTTTTTAAGATTGAGTGTCTGGGGAAGTCTTCAGTTGGACCAGTCGACTCTCAATGACATAAATCTAAAAAGCTCATTATTTGTTAAATTCCAAGTCTATCTTACGAAATTGGTGGTTTTGCAGGATCTTTTAGGGCTTGTGCCTCTCACTAAAATTTTAAATCTCTGAAAGTTACGCCAAAAAGAATTCAGATCTGACCATGAGGGTTTTAAATCTATAAATCAGTTTGTATATTTGTAAATTTTTCAAATCTGTAAAGGTGTAATCGTTTCTTGGTGTGTATCTTCAAATCTGGCTGATTTCTTGCAGGTTCAGGGCTCAAATCAGAATATTTTTTTTAGATCTAAGGCAGATCTAGCCTCCAAAGGCGAGATTTGGCCTCAATCGCCTACTGTGAACAAATCTGGACACTTTTTTTATTTAAAGAGCACAAAATATGAGCTTAAATGAAGAAATTTTAAGATTTGTTGGGCAAATTTTCATTTTACTGGGTTATCCTCATTCTGATCTTCGTTGCCCCTGTCCAGAGCCTCATTCTTTCACACTGCCTGTTCACTGCTCCTTTCCCTCTCATTCACGTCCAATCCTTTACCTCCCTTCAACTCCACGCTGTCTTCTTCTCCATCATGCTTTCAAAGCATCTCTCCAAGCCCGCTCCATACACTGCACATTTTATTCTGCATCGACTTTCTTGGCAAGACGTCCTCATTTTTCCTATCTGCCCGTCGACTCTACCCTCGCTCCAGCAGTCGTCCATCTCTGTTGTCTTCGATCTGCATTAAACTGTCCTGCTTTATCCCTGCCACCTGCAAACAAACCTTTCCTCATTGCTTCTCCCTTACCGTCAGCATTCTCCATTCCACACTGCTCCGCCGTCAAGTATTCCCATCGACTAAGCTCTAACCTGCAGCAAACGACAATGAAACACAACATATGCATACACCATATTAAAATTCAGAAACTCCTGCATTAAATTTTATTTGCATTCCTTTTTTTTTTTGGTAACGTAGGTTCTAGATTTCAATATTTTATTTGATAGTTTTAAATTTTAACTTCATAGTTTTGATTTTTTTGTTAGTCGTAGAGTTATATTTATTCGATTTAGAGTTTTAATTTTGTTTTAGTTTAGAACGTTAGTTTTAACTTTTAGTTTTTTTTTTTTTTTTAGGATTTTAACTTAGTTTTATTTTGTTTTAATTTAGTTTAGTTTTAGCTTAGTCTTAATTTTTTGTTACTTAATTGTTTTGTTTTGTTTTAGTTTAAGTTTAGTTTTAACTTAGTTTTGTTTTAATTTAATTTTAATTTAGATTTTAAATTTGTTTTGTCTAGTTTTAGCTTCTAGATTTTAATTTTTAAGCTTTATTTAGTTTTAATTCTAGTTGTATTTTAATTTAGATTTAGATTTTTTAGCTTGTTTTAGATTAAAAAAAATGAAAAATAAAAATAATAAAATAATAAAAAATTCTAAAAAAATTTAGAAAGTACAAAAATATTAAAAATTTTCAAATTTTCTATAGTCAAATGCGCTAAAATTTTTTTATCTAAAGTTTGACTGTGGATCATTTTAATTTTCGAACTGGGTTGTATTGGAACATCTTAATTTTGGAAATCTTTCAAACATCTGGCATTCTCATGTTATTTTTATTCATGGTTGTGGCATTTTTTCAATTAAATATCATTGTGATCAATCATGTTTTAATAAGCAACAGTTAATCGTCACTTACTCGTTTATAATTGCATAACGGGATTTTGTTTGACTCCATAAGGCACTGGTCTTAAATGTGAAATCTAATTTAGATCTGTGGAATCTCGTTTATTCTATCAAGTATTTGATGTTTTAGCTGTGTCTCCTGGATTTGTGATCCTCATTTATAATAGGGTCTACCTCCCTTAGCTTGCAAGGAGACAGCTTAAATAGAGAGATTGGGGATAAGAGTGACAATCCCCAATCTAAGTCGTTGTCGCGGTGCCTGGACAATCTGTGCGACAACACACCCTATACATATTCCCTCAATCGATCACCAAATCATATGTCCAATAGTTCTGTTCATCATGTCCTACCGACCTACAGAACCTACACCATTGTTGTTTTACTTCTGGGATGTATGCAACAAGAGGGGGACAGTGGTTTGTGTTGTGCAGCCCTGCAACGTGGCAATCATCACACCATAGTGCTGGCCCACTCGGTCCTACAACTTCCCTAGGGCGCAATGGACTAGGTTCCCCGGCCTGCATGTAGTCTGTTAACAGAGGGAAGTTATCCTTGGTGTGACCATTCATGCTGCATCGTATGCACCACCTTTCAGGGCTAGCCTCTGCGCCTTGCTCCTTTCACAGGTTCTGGATTTCCATGTGAATCGCTTCTAGTTGTCCTTGGATCTGCTAGACGCCTAGCTGGGTATCATCTTTGGGCACAGTTTCTAACTTCATAACGACCTCCAGGGATTTTTCTGGTGATTCGAAAGTTTGGTCACCCATAGGTACACGGAGGTGAGGTAGCAACATAGCAATGAACAATTCTGTGTGATGTCTGTCATCATACTGAAATCCTCCTTCCCTGATCACCTTCTTTAGCCGTTGATTGGCCTCCCACACAGACTCAGAAGGCCCTTGCTTGAAATCCTTTAGATCGACCACTATTTGAAAATAGGACTTAGGCTTTTTGAATTGTTGTTTCAAGGCGTTCTTGATCTCTTCAATGGTTGAGTTTGCATGATGTCCAATGTATCCCAATCCAAAGCTCTTCCTTCGAAGGCAAGGGACAGTTGTGCCCTCTTCACTGCATCACTAGCTACGTTT
This sequence comes from Pinus albicaulis, assembly GCA_034641835.2. Taxonomy (NCBI): domain Eukaryota; kingdom Viridiplantae; phylum Streptophyta; class Pinopsida; order Pinales; family Pinaceae; genus Pinus; species Pinus albicaulis. The sequence goes on from JAXQQM020069160.1 coordinate 7,087, forward strand.
TGCACAGGGCATACCGATTCTATGACAAACCAAAACTAATCGATGTCTTCATATCCCACACCCTTAAAGGTAGGCAACTTCATGTGCGCAGCCATGTCATCTTTTGGTGGTGGGGGTGTAGGTGAGTTCTTACCCCTACGCTGGTTCGAGAGTGGCATGGCTGGAGGACTCTGCGTAGCTGCTTCTCTTACTGGAATATAAATATATCTACCTCCTTCTAGGTCAGTCCGATAGTATTTTCCACTTCGCGTCATACTCCCATCCAGATCAAAGGTCATTCATTCAGTGTGGCTACACAGAATAATTTTTTCGCACAGTAATATCTTAATCAACAATGGTAAAGTCTTCAGAAACTTACCCTTAAATCCTTTGAAGAATCTTCGCTCTGCTTCAGAGTAGGAGATGAATTGATTGATGGGAAATTCCGTCACTAATCCTCCTAGCATGTTGTCCACCCAGTGGTCTACGGTGTGAGTGATGGTGTTATCAGCCTTCTCTAACTGCTGGATCAATTCCAGGGTCCACTGTGTAACCCACTCGTCCTTCCAACACTTTTGAAATTCGACCAACCTTGTGAGCCACTCCTAGAGCTTGATTGCAATGGTTACGAAGAAGATCTCGTAGATCTCTATGAAAATATACTTATTTTTCCACTCTTCGGTGGTCAACCTCTTACTGTGGTTTTCTTCCACTGCGAATTCCTGAACTTGTTGTTCGAACCATTCATCAATTTCTTTTCTTTCAGGTTTGTAGTATGGCCTTGGCATTACCCAATCCCTCTCTTAAAATGCTCCCGGTCCCAACAACGGAATCATTTGTTGGTTTGAGGGGTCTTGACCCAGGTTCAGAGGTTAAGGTTTGCCAACAAACCCCTATACTACTGGCCCTTTCGGCAGTGACCTGATTGCGCAGGCCAAAGTCTCACCCGAAGTAGTATGGGAGGGTGCTAGAACCAAGTTTCTACACCCTGGGAGAGGGCAGGTAAGTTAGGCAGAGTTGTGTTCATCTTCACAAATATCAAATCGCATATTACAGAACCCAAATCTATCAGTCCCTTTGCATCCACGTGCACAATACCATCTATAACCACAACGAATAACACGTATAGGACAACAAGGCAACTATCGCAGCTATTCTTGCATAAAGTCTAATAAACAGATTTATATCAATTGTCAACGTAGCATAAGTTCTTAGCATAATTACTTGTGGAGCTCAATATAGAATTATGCATACCATAATAGATCTAGATCACAGTATAAACAAGTAACACTAGTACTTTCGCAGCTTAAATCAATGACATAGAGCATACATAATTAGATATCACAGATTCAATAGATTTAGAGATTTCAATAGCCTTTTGCATTCATTAATCCTTCAGATCCTTTTACAATACCCAAAACCTAACCTGCGCACACAGCAGCAGGGTCCGCACACAGCAGGACTGAGGATCTCCACGGACACAGCCAACAGGAGTCCTTTCCCCAAAAACCCAAAATAGATCTACTAATTTGCAATTCGCACCAATCATAGTTCAAGTCTGTCTTATAACTCAAAAAGGTTCAACTACTTATACCACTTTTTCCTACGCATCCAATGGTCTGCAAATCGTGGTTTGTGGACTCTTGGTCTACCCTTGACCCGCTTACAATGCAATAGGGGCTTTGACCCACCCCAAAACCCCTGCGTTAGACTAAATATAATAAAAAACATACAAAAATGGACCAGATTCGCAGCTTTTATAGGATACCTTGTTCCAACCTAATTCAAGTTCCTTCTTCGATTCAGCTGCTCAAACTATTTACATTGTTTTATTACAAGCTTCCCCATTGTTGATGTTAAGACTTGTCCTTGAGTCTTGCATGTCTTGGAGGATTAAATCTGCAAAATCACACTAAAGTAAAAACAAAACAAAAAAATCAGAATTCATATTGGCCAAACAAGTTGGTTTTCCGATATGAATTCGAGTTTGTATTGAGCTAGTCTTCTGGATTTTCACAACCAAAACCTTTTATTATTTTTAATTTGTTTTTATTTTTTATTCTTCTGGGACTAAAGAAGGAATATTATACTCTTCCATTATTTCCATATTGGTTTCTGTTGAAATTCTTTTCATAAAATCTTCTTTATTGATAGGCCTATTGTAGACTTTAAGCCTCTGTCCATTCACTACAAATGAAATTGACGCTTCATCTATTGTTTTTATTCTAACTGCTCCATTGTCGAAGATTTCTTCTATCTCATATGGCCCAAGCCAATGAGTTGTAAACTTTGCCTTGAAATATTTGAACTTGGAGTCAAACAACAGTGCCCAGTCCCCCTTTTGAAAAACTTTATTCTTGATGAATCGATCATGCCATTTTATTCTTTTCTCTTTCACTAATGATGTATGTTCCACTGCCTATTGTCTTATTTCATCCAGTTCATTTAAATGAGTCACTCTTTGTGCTTGTGCTTTAGATAGTTCCATTCCCAACTTTGCTGCAAGTTTATATGTATGTATTTGCAATTATATGGGTAACAAGACTTCCTTATCGTATACCAACTGGTATGGACTGAATTCAGTTGTATTCTTCCATGTGATCCTGTAGGCCCATAGTGCATCTCTCAACTTTTCTGACCAGTCTTTTCTATTCATATGCACCATTATTGTCATGATATTCTCCAAAACTTTGTTAGTGGACTCCACTTGTCCATTTGCTTGCGGATGGTATGGAGTATATTTTCTATGTTTGATCTTGTACTTTTCTGTGAGATCCCTTATAATCTTGGAGGTGAATTATGCTTCCTGGTCTGTAACAATTTGTCATGGAACTCCAAATTGTTTCTTTTGTTTCTCTTGCCACTGCCTTTGCCTCCACCCACTTAGTAACATAATTTGTACATACCAAGATGTACTTCTTTCTGTTTTATGGAGGGTTGATTGGTCCCATAAAGTCTAGAGCCCATTGCTCAAATGGTTCTATGAGTACTTGTGGATTTAATGGCATTTCATCTGATGCCATTGGTCTTCCAATTCTTTGGCAGTTGTCACATCTCTTTACATAGGCCTTGGAGTCCTTGAAGATTGTCAGCCAGTAGTAGCCAAGTTTGAGCACTTTGTGTGTCATCCGCTTGTCTGCAAAATGACCACCACATGGCTCGTCATGTGCTTTCAAAATATCTATGATCTTGTCTTTTCTAACACATTTTCTTTTTTTTTTCAGATTAGAACTAGTATAAAAGAGGTCACCATTGACCCAACTATATCTAGCACTTTCTCTAATTATCTTTATTTTCTGTTTATTTGTGTAATGGGATGGTAGGATTCTAGATGATAAATAGTTGGCTACATCTGCAAACCATGGAGTTTTGACAGTTATAGCAAATAGATGTGCATCTGGGAAATTATCTGAAACCGGATTTGGATCACTAGGTGAATGAAGTCTTGATAGAAAGTTTGTTATTTGATTATCCTTACCTAGTCGATCTTGTACAGTGATGTTAAATTCTTGCATCAATAATAACCATCTAGTAATTATTCCATTTGTAATTTCTTTGTTCATTAAATATATTATGGTTGAATGATCCGTTTGAATGAATACTTGATAACATGTTATGTAATGCCTAAACTTATTAACTGCATGTACTATAGCTAACATTTCTTTCTTTGTAACAGTATAGTTCAATTCTGTCGATGTTAAGTTTTTGCTTATGAAGTATATGGAATAATTAAACTAATTCTCTTTCAATCCAAGTGATGCTCCTATAGCAGTGTCAAATGCCTCAGTAGATATATGAAATGGCAATGGCCAATTTGGTTCTCGAAGAATGGGTGAAACTGAAATTTTTTCTTTTAATATCTCAAATGCATTTTGAAAATTATTTTTCCATTGGAATTCCACACCTTTTGCAAGTAACTTGAATAAAGGAAGAGCTATTTTACTGAAATTTTCAATAAATCTCCTATAGTAGCTTGCATAACCCAAGAAACTTCTTCCTTTTGAGTTGTGGGTGACATTAAATTCACAATGACTTGTATTTTTGCTGGATCCACCTTAATTCCTGAAGAAAAAATATGGTTTCCCAACACTATTCCCTTAGTTAACATCATAAATAATTTTTCATTATTGAGTAATAGATTTGTCTCTATGCATCTTTTCAAAACTTTTTCAAGATTTTTTAAACAATCATCAAATGTTCCGCCATAAACAGTGAAATAATCCATGTAGACCTCTACATATTCATGGATTAGATAAGAAAATATTGCAAGGACTGCTCTTTGAAAAGTATCGAGTGCATTACATAACCCAAAGGGAAAAAAATTATATGCATATGTTCCCCATGGACAAGTAAATGTTGTTTTATCTTGATCTTCAAATGTTATCTTTATCTGATTGTATCCACTAAATCCATCAAGAAAAGAAAAGAATTTCTTCCCAGCTAATGAATCTAGTACTTGATCAATAAATGGTAAAGGGAAATGATCTTTTAGTGTGGCTTTATTGAGCTCTCTATAGTCTACACAAATTCTCCACTTCCCATTTTTCTTAGGCACTACAGCTAAGGGAGAAAACCATTGACTATCAGAAATAAGATAGATGAATCCAACTTGTAACAGTTTCTGCAATTCTTCTTTCACTATTTCCTTCATCATAGGATTCATCCTTCTTTGCGGTTGTCTCATGGGTTTGATTTGATCATCAGTGTAAATGTGGTGAATACATGTCTTTGGATGAATCCCCTGCATATCTGTGTAATCCCATGAAAAATATTTTGAGTATTTCTGTAACAATGCTATTACCTCTTGTTCTTGTGATAATTGTAAGTTATTACCAATATTCAAATTCCTTCCAAGACTGATTTCGATGATTTTAGTCTTTGAATTGGTAATTGAGTTAATAGGAAAAATACTTTCAAATGAATTTTGTAGTGATTGAATAGTACAATTTTCCTAGAAAAACTGATTTAAAAGATGATTTGCAGCTTCATATTGTGTTATTCTAAGTTGCTCCTAAATATTTGGTTCTGAGATGAAAAGATCTAATAAATCATCATTTTCTTCCTCTTCTCTAAAATTATAGACTTGATTAATACTAAGAACAGATTGAATTTCTTGTTGTTCTTCTCCATCAAGCCATGATAATAAAAAAGGAGATTGTGTTGGAGGATACAATGTAACATGTTTCCTTTCATCCCCATGTGCAATAATCATACTTTCTGACCTGCATCCAATGAAAGCATCTGCAGTGGCTAACCATGGTCTACCTAAAATTAATGGATGACCTCTTAAATTTGTTTTTAGCTGCAAAATGAGGAAGTCTATAGGATACTACCATGAATCCAGAGAGACAATGATATCTTCTAATATTCCTTGTGGTACAACTTTAGATCTATTTGTAAGTTCTAAAACTGTAGTAGTAGGTCAAATGTTGTTCAAGTTCAAATGTTTCATAGCCTCTGTAGTCATAACATTTATAGATGCTCCCAAATATATCAAAGTGTTTGGCACTGAAAAACTATTGATCAAGATGGTGACCATAGGGATCCCAAGATCAACATATTTTTCAGTTGTTGTCTTTGTAGACATGAGACTAGCTAATTGTGGTGTCTGAGTCATAATAGTTTTTCCCTTCTGAATTTGATTTTCTGGTTGAGATTGCTGAGTTTTCTCTCCTTGTTCAGTTTGTTCTTCTATTATTGGAGGAGAATCTTCCTGTAACACCTTCTCAGACCTTAAGTGGACATCTTGTATGGGAAGAATGGAATATATAAGACAATATGTTGCCTCTTCCACATTGTATGTTGGTTTATCCAATTTGTTACTTGGATTAGCTACTGGTTGAGCTGGCAATTGTGTTGGTATAGGAGGTGGTTGGTTAGAAGGTAACTGAAGCTGCTAAGGTTGAGTTAGCATTGGTGCATGATTTTGAGGTGGAAATGGCATTGGTTGATGTTGCTGGAATTGTTGGTATTGGAATGGTTGTTGGTATGGCTGTTGATATTGATATTTTTGAGGGTAAGGTGGTTGGTTTCCATAACTATATCCGCTCCAACTTTGTGTAGGTTGATTTTGATATTGTTGTGGAGGCCAAGCCTGCCATAGCATTGGAGTGTTCCATGAATTCTGAGGAGGATATTGAAAATTCTGGGGATTTTGTTGAGGAAATTGTTGAGGCATCATTGGTTGCCAAGGTCTCCTTGGTGCCATATAGTAGAAAGAATCTACCCATTATACTTCTTCCATTTGCAACTCTATCCATTTTGGGGAGTTTTCAGTTGCGTGATTTTCTATACAAAATCCACACACTTGTATACCTTGCAAATGACATTACCCAAGTGGATGTTTTTGCCTACACTTTGGACAAAGAATTGCTAAAATTTGATCTTATTCTTATTTCTTTTTCTTGGCTTTTAAAACATCTACTTGTGTTCCCAAAGTGATTAAGAGATCTGTTTTGAATTTTTCTAATAAAATTCCGATTTATGCTCTTGTTACTCCACTTGTTGTAGATTTGGAAGCTCTTGTTGTAACATCCCTCTTTCCACTTTTTGATCTTCCCCTAAAATATTTCTGACAAAATTTCAGCAATTTCATCAAATGGTAGGTTTGAGATATCTCATTTTCCCATCACATTAAGGATATCTAAGTATTCATCTCTGATACCCTTAACAAAATTCTGTGGATGGTATCGGAATTCAGATAATGTTATTTGAATTTTCAATCAGATCCCAGACCTCATTCCGATATGCTCTTAACCTGGGATGTTTAGTTTGACATAAATTCTTGATCTTCTGTTCTAGATTATCTCTACCTTCTTAAACACAAATATAGATCAATTTATCTGCTACTGTCAGAACTAATAATCATTGCTTCATACTCGTGCAACATTATTAGTGGATTCAAACTCCAATTTGAATGAAAAGGCACAAGATTACCTTCCGAGAAACAAAATGGTTGTACTTCCAAAGGTTTTGAAAACGCTCTATCGTGTTTAACATTTCCACAAATGGGTCTTCATAGTAGGCTCCTTTTGTAAAATCTGAAGGGAGCTGCCTTTGGGATTCTTCACAAATAGAGCTCAGATTTTCATGCAACATGAAGCAAGAGAGGTCATCCTTCTCCCCGGCCATAAATTGGTGAATTACCTCGCATCTTGGTAGTAGTTTTGAAATCTAGTCTTTCTATACAACCTCCTTTCTTCACCATTGAAAACGGGAATAATGGCATATGTAAAATCAAGCTTCAAAACTCCTCCAAACTTTGCCCCCCACGATCTAGATAGTAGCATACCAAACCTGGCAGGAATATCTGCCACTACAACATCCATCATAATGCTTTTGGCTGGGATTTGAGCCAATGTAACCACCATATCCTTGATCAAACCCACACACTTTACCCTTTTTGAGTCAAAAGAATAAAGATCTCGATATGGCTTAGTGATTTGCAAATTCAACTCCTTCATCACACACAATGGCATCAGATTGTGGGACGCACCAGAATCTAGCATGCAGTTATGTAGAACAAAATCATGTAACAGAAGGGATATATAAAACGGAGGGACAGATGAATCTACCTCTTCAACATGAGGTCCAAATGTAACCACTGGTTTCTCTTCCTGCAGATTTACTATATCACCTACTTCATCAGACTGAGACAAATTGATAAACTCGGCAATCTCTTTCTTATAACCAGGTGTTTTCATTAACTCAAGAAGAGGTACTTGAATCTTCACTTTCTCCAACTCTTTCGACAAACTGAAAGTTTGATTTGATTTTGTCAACTTTTCAGGCTCTTCTTGATCTTTCTTAGAATTTGAGTTTTGATTAGAAACAGTGACCACTTTCTCCAAAATATCAGAATCCCTAACTTCTGTTTGAGAAGCTTCTGCTTGCTGTTTTTCCCTTTCTTTTTCTTCGTTCATAGGCTTTTTACCCTTATCTGTTTTCTTAGTTTGAGCTTTAGGGAATGGAGTCACCATTGGAGCAGGTACTGCTTCTGACTCTTTTTCTTCATTGTCTTGAGTCCTTAGTCTCTTATTTGACCTTAAATCATACTTTTTATGCAACTCGGATTGCATGAAATCTATGAACTGTCTGTAGTAATCGTCCATCTCTTCTTGATCAAATGAAAGATCGTTTTCTTCCACTTCTTCTTCTTCAGCCTCTTCTTCTGTTTCATCATCTTCCATATATACAGCAGAAATTCGAGTGTCATCCTATCCATCATCATCATTATCTGCTGAACGGGACGGGGCTGCCTCTATGTACAAAGGTGCTTGCACCTGATCTTGATCTTTTCTTTCTCTCTGTAAAATCTGCAAGGGCTGTTTTTTAAATTGGGGATTAAAAACCCCTCTATTCTGTCTTGCAGGCTTGCTATCTATTTCCAACTTAACCAAATTATTTGACAGATTCTTTATGACCTTATTCATGTCATCGATTCTCTGATCTTGAGCTGAGGCTTCTTCTTTAGCCTTTCCTTTATCTGAAACTTTACCAGCAGCGGACATATTGGCCTCAATCTCCAGAGCATCAGTTTGAATCTGTTCCAACGTAGGAGACCTTCTTTCCCTCAATGTGAAATTGAATTCTGGTTCAAATGCACCAGCAAAAACAACCCTTGCTCCAATAGGAGGGGGTTTCATTTCAACAGGCAAACTATTATACAATTTATTAAATCTCTTAACGAAATCATTCATATTTTCATCGGATTTCTTCTTGATTGCATTAAATTCTGTCAAAGAATAGTCGTGGTCCCTCTTTTCGCCCCACCTTTCAATGAAACGTCTTTCTAGGGCCTCCCAATCGTTAATGGAACCGTTAGGTAATCCTTTGAACCATTTCCTTGCCTCTTCACTTAGAGACTGAACAAAGAGTCTCATAACAACATCCAAATGTTCAACGTTCAAATTTTCTGCAAAAGTGCAAAACAGGGGCAAGTGTTGTTCTGCGGTTATTTCATCTTCACCAGTAAATCTAGGGAGTAACTTGAGATACTCTTGAGGCATATCATGCAGTGGTTGTGGTAGATTTAATGGTGCATATCTATTCATCAAGAAAGCAGGGGCTGCAGGAACTGCCATGTTTACGCCCGGGTTAACTGCTCCTTGAGCGGGGGTAATATAAATACCAGTTGTAGGAGAAAATGAATGAGGTGAAACAACTGATATGGTAATTGGACTATGAACGATTGCATAAGAGCTGGCAGCTATATGGGGCTGAGTTTCTGTAAAAGTAAAAGACACAAACTCCAAAGATTGCTCTTCTAATGTGGGTTCTTGAAAATGAATGGGTGATGCTGATGATTCTTCTTCCGATAAAATGAGTTTCTTGAAAGCTTTCTTGAATGAGTAAATGTGTGAACTGCTGCCAGGTGCGAGCAGTGTAGGTTCAGGAGTATCAAGTATTTTTGTTTTCCGGCCCTTCTTTGAAACAAGCTTTTCAGGATCAGACAAAACATGAGCTTTTTGTTCAGAGGTATCTGACCTCGTGTGAGGTTTCTTGGGAGCTAGAGATATTTTCAAACAATCACAGCACTATTTCCTCCTCTCTAAACAACCAGAGGAAATGTAAAACAAAACCCAGGGAAACTTTTCGAATCTTCGTCCCCGGCAACGGCGCCAATTAATGTTGTTCCTTGAGAAACAATTCCTTGCTGTGTAAAGGAATCCGTGCTCAAGACATTAAATATTATGTCACAAAAAAAGTATATATCTGTCTCTATTTATTAGACCTTCAAATACTAATAATATATTTTCCAAATATCAAATCTTTACAAGTTTTGCAATGCCATGTTCTCTTTATGTTGAAGTGAACGAATGGAAGATGAAGAAAAGAAAAGGATTTTAAGTTGACATGCTGCTTAAAACAGAATCTACCATTATAAAATCCTGAAGAAGTGATTAACAATAAAGTTAAAATAGAGGAGTGCCCATTAAGGATGTTTAACTCTTAGATACACAGATATCAAGAGACCTGCAGCTCAAATCACTCTACTTTATTCATAGATATGGAAATGAAATGAAAACTGAGAAAACTATTCAACACAGATAGAATGATGGAAACTTGCAAAACTCTTTCATTCATTCAATATTTTTCTAGTATAAATTAGCCTTCAAGGTCCAAAACTCGGAACCTTCCTTTTCCTTCAAATTGTCTTTAAATACAATATGACCCAAAATAGTTTCCAGTTATAAAACTGATTCCAACTAACTCTAACTGCTTAACTACTCACTGTAGTGGAGGTACATGCCTCGGAAAAATTCTATTACATTTACATGACTTCATTTGAAACATAATAAAAGATGATAACTCCTAATCTAAGGGAACTGATGTTCCTGAAATAATGGCTGTCTCAATGAGTATTTGTGGCTGAATGACTACTTGTGGCTGAGTGGTTGGAAATCCCTTTTCTGTGTCAATAGAAAACCTCTTGCATTCTTTCCAGAGTTTATCCTGAGTTGTCGAAGCGTTCTTATAACGATGATATTCCAGTGTAAACGCAACAACCTGACTATGAGTAAGATTACCTGTGAATAATGTTTTCACCATCCATAGCAGAAGAAAATGCCTTTGTAAGAAATTAAATACCGTTTCTCCCTTCAAAACTTGTGTCTTCTCATGCCGGCCATCTACTCTGCTTTTTGCAAATATCAACTGATCTTCATAGAATTTCCAGGACATAATCTCCCCTCTCTCCGTCCAGCATGAGGGCAAACCTGTTCTCGTCAACTTGTCAAATGATATATCAAATTTCTTAATTATCTCTTTAATTCCCTATAACCGCTACTCTGCGGCCTTTCGAAGGTCGTTTTTCATTATCATTTTATTTACTTCTTCAGCATAGAAGTACCTATCCTGTATCCCCATATCTCTTAATTCTTCATCTGTTTTGGCATTAATAAAGTTTATGAATTTTCTGGCCCAATTCACTCTTTTAATAGCAACCTGCTTCTCAGATAATAGCTCCTTTTCATGCTCAGAAACAATGCCTTTCTCTCTAGCAATTATATTCATGGAATCCCATTTTGACTGCATTTCTGAAATAATTTCATTCCAGATGATATCCTTAGCTTTAATAAGAGATATATTACCTTTTAATCTCTCCTTGAGCTCCTTGATTTCATCTTCAGCTTTTTGTAGTTTCTGCTTGTTTTCATGTGTTTCTCCTTCCCATCCTTGCATCATCTTGGTAATTGTTTCCAATTCTGACCGGGCCTTTTTACAATCTCTTTCTGCCATCTTTAATTCTGTGTTTAGCTGAATAACCTGGGCTTGAGGATCAGCTCCACCTGCAGAAAAATCAAAAGTACAAGTATGGTTCTCGATTTGAGTCTGTAAGGATATAGCAGTATGCTTTACCTTAATGAGTTCTTCGTCCTTCTTCATCAACTGCTGTCGCAATTCCTCTTTCTCCTTTTCAACCTCAGCTACTTCGGCCGCCAATGAGTGCTCTGTAGCTGGAAATTTCAACTTTTTCCTTAATGAAGATATTTCCGCTTCTGCACTTTTCATAAGTTTTTGAATTGCGGCTTTATCATTTAGATCCACACCGATTTTCATAATGATCTTCTTCAGCTCTTCATTCTGAGTTGTTAATGCCCTTGCATTAGCTTTCTCCATTTTGCATTGTTTGATGACCTTTGCAAGCATATTTTCAGTCTTGACTGTTCTAGCATTGGTCTTGCTCAAATCGTTTACAATCAGCTAACCGGTCTGCATGTGAAGATTCATTTTGTCCCACAAGGGGATCTTTTTAACATCCATGACTATGTTTACCTCCTTAAAGTTGCCTGAAGGTCCAAGGGACATTCCTGTCGGATGTGACAGAGCCATCTTAAACTGATCTTTCTCCAGATCCATCACAGTCAATAATCTGGTTTGGTCAGCAGGTATATGGTGCTCTACTTGTGCTTCTATATTGGCTTTAATCCTCTGGTTCCTTTCCTCAATCTGTGTGAACACTTGCTTCATTGAAGAAGCCTTTTCCAAATGAAGTTCCTGTCTACTAGGAGATGCGGGGCAATCTTGTTATTCATTGACCTGGAGAGTAAAACCAGGTGAATTGGAAGAATGGTCTTCTGCTAGTTTGGTCCTTTTTTCCTCTCGAGGCTCCTCTTCATTGATTTCAATAACATCCTCTCTACCTCTTTTGCTCATTCTTTCCAAAATTGCAGGTGTTTGAATACTGGTCTTTGATGAACCTGACCCTCCTGGATTAGCCAGTTTCTCCAAATCAGGTTTACTTACATGAGAAAATGCAGCATACCCATTCTCAACCCTTTTCTGAGAAATTATTCCATGTGGATCATAAGGCCATTTCTCTCCCAACAACAACTGCATCCCTTCCAATATCTTTGATACTTCATCAAAAGCTTGTCTTATGTTGACAAAAAAAGGGCCTACACTCATAGGCAACTTGTACATCAATCCTTTCTTCATGGGCAGAAAATGAACTTGATCTACATTAAGACTTTGCCTTATAAATTCCAAGGCAAAAAGTCTCATAGGAACAAAGGTTGGGAGCATATAGGGATCAATACTAACTCCATACAGCCTTATCTCAGAGTAATCTTCAAATATAAACCAGTCTCCAAATTTACAATTGGGTCCTAACTGTAGGAACTCCTGGGCCTTTGGCAGAAAGCATGGAAGAAGAGTTCCATTCAGAATTTTATAAGCAGTAGACATGAAATTGTTAGAAAATTCAAACAGCCCAGCTTCGTTCTCTTCTTTTCTAACCATATCGGTCCAAAGAAAAACTGACTGCTTATTTTTATTACTATCCATTATATTTAGACCCACACTCATGAACTCTTCAACATTTTGATATAAAAATAAGTAAACTACCAATGATGGAAATCTGAAAAAACCTGTTAGAGGGAAGGCAATCAATTGGGAATTTACTACTTCTTGCCAAAAAGACGGGATGTCTAGCACCACCCCTTGTTTCATCATCAGAGTGAACATCCCCAAGACTGCTTTATCAATTTCGTGATCATCATCTCTTCCCAAAATCTCCGTAATGCAGCTTAGAACTGGCCTATACTGAACACTGAACGCCTCCAAACTGAACTTTCTTGCTTCAAATTGAGTTTTCTCTGGACTTGGTATCAAAAATGATATGCAACGATTAAACTCTTCATTTGAAAGATCCTCGAAATACTGAACCAATGAGTCTTCGGAGAACTGCAATAGAGACTCATCTTCTGGAAAACATAATGCTTGACGCATTAATTGTGTTGAAACCTGTAGGATATTTTCCCCCTGAGAATTCATAACGAAACACTTGCCAAGGTACATAGACGAAACTAACCAAGAAATGAACTCAGGGAAAAAGTGAGTTTTCGGAACACAAGCGGACAACACACCCGAACTTTTCATAGCAGAGAACACAGGGGACTTGTCAGTGTTCAGGGTTACTTGGTAATGCAATAGGGGGTGGTTGACGGACGACGTGGTATCATGAACATCCTTCTCGCTATCCAGGAGGGGACTGAGACTTGATGAACCAGACAACGATGTTCGCTTGGCCATGGCTGACAGCGATTCGAAAGCAATTCGCGGGGCAACAGGTAATGCAAAGGTGGCGGGACGCGGTAAAACAGGGCAAATAGTCACATATAAACCAAAACGGGACGGAAGAACCCCTTTTATAGGCTACGGGAATCCATAATAAATACAGGAATGACATGGAAAAACAGTTAAAAAGTGGATGACAACTGTTTTCCATCTCGGCTGATGACGTCATTGCGGGGGGTCTGTGAGTACGGCGGAAGAATTTGATCCACACCCCCGTAATAAATCCCAGCCGTTGATCACGGCATTTCCAAGATCTGACTGGTCAACTGCGGGGGGTCAGGATTTGATAACCGACGGGCTAATTCACCCCCCGCAATAGCTTATCTGTAAGCTTCTTTTTTGTGATCATCACTTCCGCTTGAGAAGTTGCTCGAGACTTAACCTTCAAATCATACGTATCGAAATAAAGAAATACATTGCATTTTTTTTTTAATACTAAAGTATAAATAACTTCATACTGTAGCATATTTTCGCATTTATATATTTTTTTTATCTTTTTCTCTTTTAAATTGCGAAAAATAAAATATAAAAGGATATGCAGATAATGATCCACAACATCTGGCTCCACCTGGGGATAGTGTTTTTACAACGAAACACTAAGAACCTACAGATTAGTGCCTTCACCTCGGGCATGGAGTCACATATTGCTTGATGAAAATGTACAATGATCACACCGGATATATACAATGATGAACCAGCAACTGCTTAATGTCGAAAATAATGCTTGAGATATTGCCCGTTCATAGGCATATCCAGCACTTCTCCTTCTAGATTCTCCAACATGAAAGTATTATTTCCTCTGACTTCATTAATTTTGAATGGGCCATACCATAAGGGATCGAATTTGCCGTGTTTCCCTTTGTCTTCCCTTCGTGTATCCCATCTCAATACTAATTCTCCCTTCTGAAACATAACTTCCTTCGCTTTCCTATCAAACACTGCCTTCATCTTCTGCTGATAAGTGAGAAAATTGTCCCGAACCTGATTTCTATTTTCACTTAGCTCCATCACATTGTTCATTCTTCTAATCATGGCATTAGGTTCTGCTTGAGCATCTTAGAGAAAAGAAATAACAGGTTTTACCAACTGCATGGGGAACAATGCTTGAGTACCATATACGAGCTCATAAGGAGACTTGCCAGTAGACCTTCTAGTAGTCATCCTTGTTGCCCACAGAGCAAAAACTAACTTTGTATCCCAATTCTTCTGATTCTCACTGATTGTCTTCTTCAAAATTCTCACCAAAGTTTTGTTGGAGGATTCTGCCAATCCATTTCCCTGTGGATGATAGGCTGTAGAATGAGACAATATCACACTGTAAGTTTGGCAAAAATTAATAAACCTGAGTGAACTGAAAACTTGTGCATTATCTGTCACAATCTTCACTGGACATCCAAACCTGCTAAAAATATTCTCCTCCAGAAACTTCATAACAACCAAATCATTTGCCTTCTTGGTGGGGATTGCCTCCACCCACTTTGTAAAATAATCTGTAGCAGTAAGAATCCACTTAAACTGCCCACTGGATGGTGGATTGAGTTCTCCAATGAAATCCAACCCCCATTGTCTGAAAGGTTCTTCAATAAAAACAGGGAGAAGAGGTAATGGGGCTAGCTTTTTCTTCTCTGCAAATAAATGGCATTTTTGACAACTTTTGATTGTTTTGTAAACATCAGCAAATATAGACGGCCAATAAAAACCTGATTTGAATATTTTATGAGCAGTTACCTTCCAGCTGTAATGTCCTCCACACAAGCATTCATGATATTCTTTGATCACTTCTGAAATTTCTTCCTCTGTCAGACATGACAACAATATACCAGCCGGATCCTTCCAATACAATTTTGCTTCAATTATGACATAAGGTTGAGCCTTAAGTTTCAAAGCCCTGTATTTAGCTCTATTTATTGAAGGGGGACATGAAAGAAAGCATAAATAATGTACAATATCCTTATACCATTCTGAGCATAGAAATTTATACTTAATTGCTGTCTTTGACTGATTATCACGCGTTTCACCATCAATTTCCTCTACAGGGGCCAACAAATTGATTCCCAATGCTTGGAAGTTGGACTCTGTCAATAATTTTGCCAATCCCAATCCTTTAACCAGCTTGGTTGGTTTTACATCCAAATCATATTCTTGAATTTTGGCAATCCATTTTCCCCTTTTACCTTCCACATCGCTTTGTACTAGCACATCTTTTACAGCTAAATTGGGAACGTATGCTAAGATCTGAGAATGAAGGATATAAGTTCTGAAGGCTTTCAGTGCTTTTACCAGAGCGTACACCTGTTTCTCCAATACATTATAATTCAATTCTGCATCTCGGAGAACTTTACTAAAATATGCTACTGGCTGTTCCTGCTTTTCTTCGTTTCTCTGCAATAACATGGCTGCAATAGTTGAGGAAGAAGCAAATGAAAATATTTGAAATGGTTTCAAATAGTCTGGACTGATTAAAACAGGTGCTTCCTTTAAAGCCTCTTTAATTCTCTGAAAATATTCCCTCGCCTCTTTGTCCCACTTCACCTCAGCATTATTTTTTAACATGTCTGTTATCTTTTTAACGATCTCTGCATAATTTGGGACAAACCGCCTTAGAAAATTAATTTTTCCGAGAAATCGCTGAATATCTTTCTTACTTCGCGGCAGTAGAATTCACTGAATTGCTTCAACCCTCGCTGGATCAATCTTCAGTCCTTCCTTAGAAACGATGTGGCCTAGTAATTTACCCTCCTCCAGGGAAAACAAAGACTTTTTAGGATTCAGTGATAATCCAAACTTTCTGCACTTCATGAAGGCTTTCTGCAAATGCTGTAAATGCTCCTCATCAGATTTCGAAAAAATTGTGACATCATCTAAATAAACCACCACAAACTCATCACCCACGAATGCAATATCCATCGCTCGTTGGAACGTGGCCCCTGCATTCATCAGGCCAAATGGCATCCTGGCGTACATAAATGTTCCCCAGGGCGTAGTGAATGCAGTTTTCTTCTGATCTTCCTTCTCCACGGCCACCTGGTTATACCCTGAAAATCCGTCCACCATAGATAACCTATAGGCTCCAGTCACTTTTTGTAAGACAAAATCCATTTTCGGCAAAGGATAATTATCTTTCAACGAAGCCCTGTTCAAATTCCTGAAATCTACGCACAGCCTTATCTCTCCATTTTTCTTTCGGACTGGTACAAGATTGGAAACCCAATCTGAATATCTGAGTGGAACAATTATCTTGGCTTGCAGCAATTTCTTTATTTCCTTTTCGATCGGAGCCAACAACAATGGATTAATCTGTCTGAGTTTCTGTTTATGTGGCTTGAATCCATCCTTCAGTGGAATTTTATGTTGTATGATACTCGTATCATATGTTTTCAAATCATCATAAGACCAAGCAAATACATCTTTGAATTGTTTAAACAAATCCACATACCTTTCTTTGAAGTGCTTTGGGACCCCTTTGAACAACTTAATCATTTTAGGCTCCTGTTGAGTCCCTAAATTGCAATCTTCCACCTGCTCATCTTGGTTTTCTTTCCTCTGATTCACTGCAACGTCATTTGTATCAAACAATCTTTCAAGAGGCACCAAACCTCTTGGCAAAACATTATTTTTCAACTGAATGATTTCTTGACCACCAATATTCTTCTTCAGAGTTTTATCAGCCGATTCTTCTTCATCAGACTCCAAATCAATCTGATGATCTTCAAAATCTTCAATCATTAACAGAAACTGCTTAAGCTGTTCATCGTCCTCAAAGACCTGCCAGTGTTTGATATTGTCAGGAATCGAAGGTCTATGTCTCATCTCAATTTCATACCTTAGTTTCGGACTGATAGGAGGTTTGAATGTACTTGTTGCAATCGCCAAAGAATCCGCCATCCTATTCTCTTCCCTTGGAACAAACTGTAAATTGAAGGCTTCAAAATAATTTTCAATCAGATCCCAGACCTCATTCCGATATGCTCTTAACCTGGGATGTTTAGTTTGACATAAATTATTGATCTGTCTTATGATTAATTCTGAATCCCCAAACACAGTCATAGACTGAATTCCCATCTGCTTAGCTGTCTGCAAACTAATAATCAATGCTTCATAATCTGCAACATTATTAGTGGATTCAAACTCCAATTTGAATGAAAAAGGCACAAGATTACCTTCCGGAGAAACAAAAATGAAGCCAGCTCCAGTGCCTTCTTTGGAAAACGCCCCATCAAAATAACACTTCCACAACTTATCCGTACGTGGCTCCTTTTGTACAATTGCTGAAAGGAGCTGCCTTTGGGATTCTTCAGCAAATTCTACATCTTCATGCAACATGAAGCAAGAGAGGTCATCCTTCTCCTGGCCATAAATTGGTGAATTACCTGCATCTTTCTTGGTAGTAGTTTTTTGAAATCTAGTCTCTCTATACAACCTCCTTTCTTCACCATTGAAAACGGGAAAAATGGCATATGTAAAATCAAGCTTCAAAACTCCTCCAAGCTTTGCCCCCCACGATCTAGATAGTAGCATACCAAACCTGGCAGGAATATCTGCCACTACAACATCCATCATAATGCTTTTGGCTGGGATTTGAGCCAATGTAACCACCATATCCTTAATCAAACCCACACACTTTACCCTTTTTGAGTCAAAAGAATAAAGATCTCGATATGGCTTAGTGATTTGCAAATTCAACTCCTTCATCACACACAATGGCATCAGATTGTGGGACGCACCAGAATCTAGCATGTAGTTATGTAGAACAAAATCATGTAACAGAAGGGATATATAAAACGGAGGGACAGATGAATCTACCTCTTCAACATGAGGTCCAAATGTAACCACTGGTTTCTCTTCCTGCAGATTTACTATATCACCTACTTCATCAAACTGAGACAAATTGATAAACTCGGCAATCTCTTTCTTATAACCAGGTGTTTTCATTAACTCAAGAAGAGGTACTTGAATCTTCACTTTCTCCAACTCCTTCGACAAACTGAAAGTTTGATTTGATTTTGTCAACTTTTCAGGCTCTTCTTGATCTTTCTTAGAATTTGAGTTTTGATTAGAAACAATGACCACTTTCTCCAAAATATCAGAATCCCTAACTTCTGTTTGAGAAGCTTATGCTTGTTGTTTTTCCCTTTCTTTTTCTTCGTTCATAGGCTTTTTACCCTTATCTGTTTTCTTAGTTTGAGCTTTCTGGAATGGAGTCGCCATTGGAGCAGGTACTGCTTCTGACTCTTTTTCTTCATTGTCTTGAGTCCTTAGTCTCTTCTTTGACCTTAAATCATACTTTTTATGCAACTCGGATTGCATGAAATCTGTGAACTGTCTGCAGTAATCGTCCATCTCTTCTTGATCAAATGAAAGATCGTTTTCTTCCACTTCTTCTTCTTCAGCCTCTTCTTCTGTTTCATCATCTTCCATATATACAGCAGAAATTCGAGTGTCATCCTCTCCATCATCATCATTATCTGCTGAACGGGATGGGGCTGCCTCTATGTACAAAGGTGCTTGCACCTGATCTTGATCTTTTCTTTCTCTCTGTAAAATCTGCAAGGGCTGTTTTTTAAATTGGGGATTAAAAACCCCTCTATTCTGTCTTGCAGGCTTTCTATCTATTTCCAACTTAACCAACTTATTTGACAGATTCTTTATGACCTTAGTCATGTCATTGATTCTCTGATCTTGAGCTGAGGCTTCTTCTTTAGCCCTTCCTTTATCTGAAACTTTACCAGCAGCGGACATATTGGCCTCAATCTCCAGAGCATCAATTTGAATCTGTTCCAACGTAGCAGACCTTCTTTCCCTCAATGTGAAACTGAATTCTGGTTCAAATGCACCAGCAAAAACAACCCTTGCTCCAATAGGAGGGGGTTTCATTTCAACAGGCAAACTATTATACAATTTATTAAATCTCTTAACGAAATCATTCATATTTTCATCGGATTTCTTCTTGATTGCATTAAATTCTGTCAAAGAATAGCCGTGGTCCCTCTTTTCGCCCCACCTTTCAATGAAATGTCTTTCTAGGGCCTCCCAATCGTTAATGGAACCGTTAGGTAATCCTTTGAACCATTTCCTTGCCTCTCCACTTAGAGACTGAACAAAGAGTCTCATAACAACATCCAAATGTTCAACGTTCAAATTTTCTGCAAAAGTGCAAAATAGGGGCAAGTGCTGTTCTGCGGTTATTTCATCTTCACCAGTAAATCTAGGGAGTAACTTGAGATACTCCTGAGGCATATCATGCAGTGGTTATGGTAGATTTAATGGTGCATATCTATTCATCAAGAAAGCAGGGGCTGCAGGAACTGCCATGTTTACGCCCGGGTTAACTGCTCCTTGAGCGGGGGTAATATGAATACCAGTTGTAGGAGAAAATGAATGAGGTGAAACAACTGATATGGGAATTGGACTATGAATGATTGCAGAAGAGCTGGCAGCTATATGGGGCTGAGTTTCTGTAAAAGGAAAAGACACAAACTCCAAAGATTGCTCTTCTAATGTGGGTTCTTGAAAATGAATGGGTGATGCTGATGATTCTTCTTCCGAGAAAATGAGTTTCTTGGAAGCTTTCTTGAATGAGTAAATGTGTGAACTGCTGCCAGGTGCGAGCAGTGTAGGTTCAGGAGTATCAAGTATTTTTTTTTTTTGGCCCTTCTTTGAAACAAGCTTTTCAGGATCAGACAAAACAGGAGCTTTTTGTTGAGAGGTATCTGACCTCGTGTGAGGTTTCTTAGGAGCCAGAGCTATTTTGAAACAATCACAGCACTATTTCCTCCTCTCTGAACAACCAGAGGAAATGTAAAACAAAACCCAGGGAAACTTTTCGAATCTTCGTCCCCGGCAACGACGCCAATTAATGTTGTTCCTTGAGAAACAATTCCTTGCTGTGTAAAGCAATCCGTGCTCAAGACATTAAAGATTATGTCACAAAAAAAGTATATATCTGTCTCTGTTTATTAGACCTTCAAATATTAATAATATATTTTCCAAATATCAAATCTTTACAAGTTCTGCAATGCCATGTTCTCTTTATGTTGAAGTGAACGAATGGAAGACGAAGAAAAGAAAAGGATTTTAAGTTGACATGCTGCTTAAAACAGAATCTACCATTATAAAAGCCTGAAGAAGTGATTAACAATAAAGTTAAAATAGAGGAGCGCCCATTAAGGATGTTTAACTCTTAGATACACAAATATCAAGAGACCTGCAGCTCAAATCACTCTACTTAATTCATAGATATGGAAATGAAATGAAAACTGAGAAAACTATTCAACACAGATAGAATGATGGAAACTTGCAAAACTCTTTCATTCATTCAATATTTTTCCAGTACAAATTAGCCTTCAAGGTCCAAAACTCGGAACCTTCCTTTTCCTTCAAATTGTCTTTAAATACAATATGACCCAAAATAGTTTCCAGTTATAAAACTGATTCCAACTAACTCTAACTGCTTAACTACTCACTGTAGTGGAGGTACATGCCTCGGAAAAATTCTATTACATTTACATGACTTCATTTGAAACATAATAAAAGATGATAACTCCTAATCTAAGGGAACTGATGTTCCTGAAATAGTGGTTGTCTCAATGACTATTTGTGGCTGAACAGCTACTTGTGGCTAAGTGGCTGGAAATCCCTTTTCTGTGTCAATAGAAAACCTCTTGCATTCTTTCCAGAGTTTATCCTGAGTTGTCGAAGCGTTCTTATAACTATGATATTCCAGTGTAAACGCAACAACCTAACTATGAGTAAGATTACCTGTGAATAATGTTTTCACCATCCATAGCAGAAGAAAATGCCTTTGTAAGAAATTAAATACCGTTTCTCCCTTCAAAACCTGTGTCTTCTCATGCCGGCCATCTGCTCTGCTTTTTTCAAATATCAACTGATCTTCATAGAATTTCCAAGACATAATCTCCCTTTCTCCGTCCAGCATGAGGGCAACCCTGTTCTCGTCAACTTGTCAAATGATATATCAAATTTCTTAATTATCTCTTTAATTCCCTGTAACCGCTTCTCTGCGGCCTTTCGAAGGTCATTTTTTATTATCATTTTATTTACCTCTTCAGCATAGAAGTACCTATCCTGTATCCCCATATCTCTTAACTCTTCATCTGTTTTGGCATTAATAAAGTTTATGAATTTTCTGGCCCAATTCGCTCTTTTAATAGCAGCCTACTTCTCAGATAATAGCTCCTTTTCATGCTCAGAAACAATGCCTTTCTCTCTAGCAATTATATTCATGGAATCCCATTTTGACTGCATTTCTGAAATAATTTCATTCCAGATGATATCCTTAGCTTTAATAAGAGATATATTACCTTTTAATCTCTCCTTGAGCTCCTTGATTTCATCTTCAGCTTTTTGTAGTTTCTGCTTGTTTTCATGTGCTTCTCCTTCCCATCCTTGCATCATCTTGGTAACTGTTTCCAATTCTGACTGGGCCTTTTTACAATCTCTTTCAGCCATCTTTAATTCTGTGTTTAGCTGAATAACCTAGGCTTGAGGATCAGCTCCACTTGCAGAAAAATCAAAAGTACAAGTATGGTTCTCGATTTGAGTCTGTAAGGATATAGCAGTCTGCTTTACCTTAGTGAGTTCTTCGTCCTTCTTCATCAACTGCTGTCGCAATTCCTCTTTCTCCTTTTCAACCTCAGCTACTTCGGCCGCCAATGAGTGCTCTGTCGCTGGCAATTTCAACTTTTTCCTTAATGAAGATATTTCCGCTTCTGCACTTTTCATAAGTTTTTGAATTGCGGCTTTATCATTTGGATCCACACCGATTTTCATAATGATCTTCTTCAGCTCTTCATTCTGAGTTGTTAATTCCCTTGCATTAGTTTTCTCCATTTTGCATTGTTTGATGACCTTTGCAAGCATATTTTCAGTCTTGACTGCTGTAGCATTGGTCTTGCTCAAATCGTTTACAATCAGCTGACCGGTCTGCATGTGAAGATTCATTTTGTCCCACAAGGGGATCTTTTTAACATCCATGACTATGTTTAACTCCTTAAAGTTTCCTGAAGGTCCAAGGGACATTCCTGTCGGATGTGACAGAGCCATCTTAAACTGATCTTTCTCTAGATCCATCACAATCAATAATCTGGTTTGGTCAGCAAGTATATGGTGCTCTGCTTGTGCTTCTATATTGGCTTTAATCCTCTGGTTCCTTTCCTCAATCTGTGTGAACACTTGCTTCATTGAAGAAGCCTTTTCCAAATGAAGTTCCTATCTACTAGGAGATGCGGGGCAATCTTGTTCTTCATTGACCTGGAGAGTAAAACCAGGTGAATTGGAAGAATGGTCTTCTGCTAGTTTGGTCCTTTTTTCCTCTCAGGGCTCCTCATCATCGATTTCAATAACATCCTCTCTACCTCTTTTGCTCATTCTTTCCAAAATTGTAGGTGTTTGAATACTGGTCTTTGATGAACCTGACCCTCCTGGATTAGCCAGTTTCTCCAAATCAGGTTTACTTACATGAGAAAATGCAGCATACCCATTCTTAACCATTTTCTGAGAAATTATTCCATGTGGATCATAGGGCCATTTCTCTCCCAACAACAACTGCGTCCCTTCCAATATTTTTGATACTTCTTCAAAAGCTTGTCTTGTATTGACAACAAAAGGGCCTACACTCATAGGCAACTTGTACATCAATCCTTTCTTCATGGGCAGAAAATGAACTTGATCTACATTAAGACTTTGCCTTATAAATTCCAAGGCAAAAAGTCTCATGGGAACAAAGGTTGGGAGCCTATAGGGCTCAATACTAACTCCATATAGCCTTATCTCAGAGTAATCTTCAAAAACAAACCAGTCTCCAAATTTACAATTGGGTCCTAACTGTAGGAACTCCTGGGCCTTTGGCAGAAAGCATGGAGGAAGAGTTCCATTCAGAATTTTATAAGCAGTAGACATGAAATGGTCAGCAAATTCAAACAGCCCGGCTTCATTCTCCTCTTTTCTAACCATATCGGTCCAGAACAAAACTGACTGCTTATTTTTATTACTATCAATTATATTTAAACCCACACTCATGAACTCTTCAACATTTTGATATAAAAATAAGTAAACTACCAATGATGGAAATCTGAAAAAACCTGTTAGAGGGAAGGTGATCAATTGGGAATTTACTACTTCCTGCCAAAAAGACGGGATGTCTAGCACCACCCCTGGTTTCATCATCAGAGCGAACATCCCCAAGACTGCTTTATCGATTTCGTGATCATCATCTCTTCCCAAAATATCCGTAATGCAGCTAAGAACTGGCCTATACTGAACACTGAACGCCTCTAAACTGAACTTTCCTGCTTCAAATTGAGTTTTTTCTGGACTTGGTAACAAAAACGACATGCAACGATTAAACTCTTCATTTGAAAGATCCTCGAAATACTGAACCAACGAATCTTCGGAGAACTGCAATGGAGACTCGTCTTCTGGAAAACAGAATGCTTGACGCATTAATTGTGTTGAAACCTGGAGGATATTTTCCCCCTGAGAATTCATAACGAAACACTTGCCAGGGTACATAGACGAAACTAACCAAGAAATGAACTCGGGGAAGAAATGAGTTTTCGGAACACAAGCGGACAACACACCCGAACTTTTCATAGCAGAAAACACAGGGGATTTGTCAGTATTCAGGGTTACTTGGTAATGCAACAGGGGGTGGTTGACGGGCGACGCGGTATCATGAACATCCTTCTCACTATCCAGGAGGGGACTGAGACTTGATGAACCAGACAACGATGTTCTCTTGGCCATGGCTGACAGAAATTCAAAAGCAATTCGCGGGGCAACGGATAATGCAAAGGTGGCGAGACGCGGATAAAATGGGAAAACAGTCTCATATAAACCAAAACGGGACGGAGGAACCCTTTTTATAGGCCACAGAAATTTGCAATAAATACAGGAATGATGTGGAAAAACAGTTGAAAGTGGGTGACAGTTGTTTTCCACTTCAGCTGCTGACGTCATTGTGGGGGGTCTGTGAGTACGGCGGAAGAGTTTGATCCATACCCCCCTAATAAATCCCAGCCGTTGATCATGGCATTTCCAAGATCTGACTGGTCAACTGCGGGGGGTCGAGATTTGAGAAGTTGCTCAAGACTTAACCTTCAAATCATACGTATTGAAATAAAGAAATACATTGCATTTTTTTTTTAATACTAAAGTATAATTAACTTCATACTGTAGCATATTTTCGCATTTATATATATTTTTTTATCTTTTTCTCTTTTAAATTGCGAAAAATAAAATATAAAAGGATATGCAGATAATGATCCACAACACGAGACACCAACATTTTGGCGTCATTTCCGAGAAGGCTAACAAGGTGCAAGCAACGCTCCGAACCAACCAGAGGGTCAATCTCTCGTCCTAGGGAGAGAACGACAGGTCCTGAGCGTAGGTTTTGATTTTGGTTTGTTTATTTCTGTTTATGTTTTGGATTTCGGACCAGCTTCTTGTCCCAGGGAGGGAGGAGTCTTTTGACGCCTGCTCCAGGCCTTGAGTGGAGTTATTTCTTTTTAACTTTGTGTGTTTTCTTGTGGGGAGAACCTTAGCTTTTACCCTAGGGAGGGAGGAGTCTTTTGACACCCTGCTTCATATCTGGGAGTATTAGGTCTTCCTGTGGGTTGTGTTGCTTTGGTTCTTGTCCCAGGGAGGGAGGAGTTCTTTAACGCCCTGCTCCGCCTGAAACCCTAAATTTTTGTTCTGCTGCCTTTCTTTTTGGTGAATCCTTTTTTTTCTTTGGGGAAGGGATGGTCTTTTGACACCTTACTTCAAGGTTGAAGTATCATAGGTTAGTATACAGACCTTTCCATCATACTAATTCTTTTATGAACAGAGAACCAAATAGAAGGGGCGAAGTGAGAGGCCCAAAGAAGGGAAGACCAGATCTGGGAAGGAAAACTTATATTCAACAGATCATAGAAAAGGCAAAGTCAGAAGCATCTTCTTGTGCAACTGCAAGGCCAGGGGCAAGGAGAGTGAAGTCCGAGGGACAGTCAGTGGACCAACCAGTGCAGGCCACAGCATCCCTTGGTGATTTGGTACAACAGGTTCCTCTAGCAGTGGAAGAAATAATTAGCAATAGACCTGACCAGGAGGATCTTGCGCTGGTGATAGTAGAGGAAGAAATCGCAAGTAGAACATCGACAGAGTCGGATTGTTCTAGTAAGGGAAAGGAAGTTGTAGTCGAGGGGTTGAACCATCAGGACATAGGAAGAAGAAACGAGGGGATATTTGTGTCGTCAAGGGACTGGGAAAGTGCCACTAAAGCAACTCGCGTTCCAGTAGTGAGGAGTCCCTGACTATCCTCCACAGAGCCTGTTGAAATCCCCAGCGATTATTGGAAGATATTTATGGCTCCCACAACCTCCACTATCGATTTTCCCATTGGGAATCTGGGAGCTGGCATGCCTACAAAGCCTATCCCATTGGCAGCCTTACCAAACTTCCATGGGATTGTTTCAAAGGATCTCGACACATTTTTATTTGAGTTCGACATAGTGTGTCGGGGGTATGATTACACAACAGTTGCCCAGAAGTTAAAGATTTTTCCTTCTACACTAAAAGGGACGGCTTTGCAATGGTTCATGGGCCTTGGAGGAAAATCCATTTCCACATGGGATGATATGCAAACAGCTTTTCTGGAGAAGTACCAGGATTACTGTAAATCTCGGAACATCAAGGAGGAACTTTTCAAGTTCACACAAAAAGAAGATGAAAGTTTGGAAGATTGTGTGGAAAGGTTTAAGTACCTCTTACAGAGGTCAGGTCATTCTGATCTGGATAAGGAAATTTTAAAGATTATCCTCCTTCGTTCCTTTCGAGAGGACTCAATGGAACTATTGAATATCGTGGGAAAGGGAGACATCTCCAAGGAAACCTTTGAAGATATTTGCGATTTGTGTATCCAGTGCTCGAGGGGGCTTGCAAGAAACAGATCAAGGATCTGTTCAGTAAAAGGGTCTGGTGGGGGTGTTATGAAAGTATAAATCGAGAACCTGCTAGACAACTTAAGGATAAATATCCTCAATACCCTGTCAACACAAATGGACACTTTGCAAGTAAAGCAGAAGTAGCTGGAACTGGATAGGACCATGGCAATATTTTGCCCAAAGTGCAAGAAGAATCATTTAAAAAGGGAATGCCCATTAAATTCCATAGAAAAATGTGACATCTGTGAGTTGAATCATGTGACAAGCTCATGCCCCTCCTTACCGGGCTTGAAAGCGGTGTTTCAAGGGGCAGGGGAGGACATGGAGAAACTGTACCTTATGGGTGCCAGGAAGCCGTGGCAACCTTGACCACCAATGGGAAATCAAGGTATGTACCCAGATACATCTCAGTATTTCAATAACTGCAACATGAATCCTCAAACCATGCCTTGTCCCCTTATGTAGCCGCAATACCAGTACCCACCGTGGCAGTAATGGAACCCTCAAGCCAGTATGAGCTCACCATGGGCTCCAACTTGGCGAGGACCCTCTTTAGGGTAGTTTCCTCAACAGATGCTACAGCAGCAACTCCAATTACCCTCCAATGTGCCTCCTGGTAATCAGCCTATCCATCCTTAGTTTCCAATGCAGCCTAACCCTAATCCCAATAATAAAGGAGCCCATCAAGCTTATGTTCTTAACCTGCCTTCATATAGTATCTCTACAGCAGAACTGTATGAAATGAATTTGCGATCAAGTTGGACAGTCAATGTCCAACCCCCTCCGATTATCATTGAACAACTTGATAATGAAGATAGAGAAGCACAGTTGACCAGTAGAGAGCCAAAACAAACTGTTAAAAACCAAGTGCCTCCTTTAAAACAACATCAATCTGAACCACCTTACCCAGAGAGACTGATTATGAGCAAACCAAACCCACAAGTTGAATTTGATTTATTAGGAGAATTGCAGAATTTATTTCTTAAGATTCCCTTGTTACAAGCTATGAAGGATGTGCCAATTTATGCAAAGACTCTTAGGGAATATTGTTCAAAGAAACCTGCGAAGAAAACTAAGGAAGTCCTCACTATTCATGTTATGGGAAAATTATCGGACTTCGTGATGGGAAAATCAATACCAGTGAAATATGGAGATCTAGGCAACCCGGTTTTGACAGTATAGATTAATGGGGTAGAGTCCAAATTTGCTGGTGGACTTGGGCGCTACCATCAATGTCATCACCACTGAAACCATGCAAACATTAGGTCTTCAAAATTTGAAGCATACACCTACAGTGTTGGAATTGGCAGATCGATCTACAGTCAAACCTGTAGGGAAGTTGGAGGACGTGACAATTTCAGTGGATGCATGGCATTACCCCATAGATTTCCTTGTATTACATACACAGTCTTCATTGGGTGGTCATCCCTTTATTTTGGGTAGGCCATGGCTGGCTACTGCAGACACTTATATTGGGTGTCGTTCAAGAAATATGGTTATCTCTAATTGGCATAACACCAAGAACTTGGTGCTATATCCGCCTGCAGAACCAGATGCATCTAAAAAGCCAATGGGTGGAAAGAAGGCTGTATCTATGGTAGAGGTCAAAGATGAAGAAGTGAGACCGGTCCTTACTATCGGGCAGGCCCTTCAATTGAAGATGGAATCAGAAGATGACGTGATCACTTCCTTCATGAATGATCCTTGTTCTATTTCAGAATCAAACCAACAGGTTTTAGAATCCATCCTAAGTTGTGAAACTTGGGAGGTTATTGAAACAGCGGAAGAATTACAGGAAGATGTTGATGCACCTCATGAAAGCGTTCAAGTAGAGATAGAACCGGCAAAAACTCTGAATATTAATCTGAGTCTGTCAGAATCCCAGAAGAAGCAGCTGGTAGACATTCTTCAGAAGAATAAGGAAGCTTTCGCCTGGGATTATTCAGACATGAAGGGGATCCCTGCCAGCTTATGCACCCATCACATATATATCAAGGAAGATTTTTGTCCTATAAGACAACCTCAGAGAAGGATGAATCCTGCATTGAAAAACATTGTGAAGAAGAGGTTCAGAAATTATTGGATGTGGGTTTTATCTACCCTATCTCAGACAGCGAATGGGTCTCTCCATTAGTAATGGTCCCTAAGAAGAATGATAAATGGCAGATTTGCGTGGATTATCGAGAGTTAAATAAGGCAACACAGAAGGACCATTTTCCCCTACCATTTATCGATCAAGTTTTAGACACATTGGCTAGCAAGAAATTTTTCTCGTTTCTGGATGGGTTTAGTGGATATAATCAAATCTAGATCGCTCCCGAGGACCAAGAAAAGACCACTTTCACATGCCCCTGGGGAACATTCGCATACCGGGTCCTTCCTTTTGGCCTGTGTAATGCCCCTGCAACATTCCAGAGGGCAATTCTGGGAATTTTCTCTGATCTGATAGATGATGGTGTTGAAATTTATATGGATGACTTCACTCCATATGGGGACTCATTTTTAGAGGGGCTGAAAAATTTAGAAAAAAGTTCTTGAAAGATGTCTACAAGCGCGTGTCTCCCTGAGTACAGTAAAATGCCATATGATAATGGAAAAAGGAATTGTTCTGGGATATTTGCTTTCGACTGAAGGAATCAGGATGGAACCAGCAAAAATAAAGGTAATTCTGCACTTTCCAACATCTAAAATACCCACACAGGAACGTAGTTTCATTGGCTGTGCTGGTTATTATAGGCGTTTCATAGAAAATTTTGTAAAAGTAGCACAACCACTATTTCAATTACTAACAAAAGACTCAGAATTTGTGTGGTCAGATGACTGTGATGTAGCCTTCACAAGAATTAAAGAATTAGTCTGCAGTGCCCCGATTCTTAAAGGACCAGACTGGGCGTTACTATTCCACATTCATACGGATGCTTCTCAAATAGCAATTGGTGCAGTACTGGGACAGCAAGAGGATAAAGTACCTTACGCAATCTACTATGTTAGTAAGAATTTGGCCCCTGCTAAATTAAACTACATGGTGACTGAGAAAGAGTTCCTTGTTGTCGTTTATGCCATCAACAAGTTCTGGCATTATATTACCGAGTATTCTACTTTTTTGCACACTGATCATGCAGCCATCAGGTATTTAATGAACAAACCTGTTACCCCTGGTCATGTTACAAGATGGTTGTTACTACTACAGGAATTTGATATTACTATAGTAGATAAACCAGGGAAGGACAATGTGGTTGCAGATTTCTTATGTAGGATAGAACATGATGGTAAGAATACACCAATTGAAGATAATTTCCCAGATGAGCATCTTTTTGCAGTTTCTTTTAACACTCTGTGGTATGCAGATATTGCTAATTATCTTGCTACATGTGAGGTGCCTCGTCACTTGTCCTAAAAGGAGCAAAGGAAGATCATTCACTGGAGTACCCAATATTCATGGATGGCAGGATATCTCTTCCATACAGGGATTGACCAGTAGATTCGGTGTTGTGTGGCAAAGGATGATATTTATGAGATCTTAAAGGCTGCACATGATGGACCTTGTGGAGGACATTTTGCAGACAAAAGGACAGGTCATAAAGTGCTACATATGGGATATTATTGGCCCTCCATCTTTCGTGACGCTCCGGATTATATTCAAAGGTGTGATAGCTGTCAGCGGATGGGACAACCTGGGAGAGCAGATGAAATGCCTCTTCAACCCCAGATAGTCCTTGAACCATTTGAGAAATGGGCCATCGATTTTGTTGGACCCTTTAACCCACCTTCTCATTAGAAAGCCTACATCCTAGTTTGTGCTGATTATGTAACTAAATGGGTGGAAGCTAGAGCAGTCATGAGAGCAACAAAGCAAGTAGTGGCAGACTTCCTTTTTGAAGAAATCTTTTCTCGGTATGGGACTCCAAGAGAAATTGTATCAGACGGAGGATCACAGTTCACATCCCATATGATAGATAAATTGATGCAGAATTACGGGGTCAAACATAGAGTAAAAACCCCCTATCATCCACAGGTGAATGGGCAAGTAGAGAGTACAAACAAGGTATTGGAAAATATCTTGACAAAGACAGTAGCAAGTCATCGTCGGGATTGGGCACAAAAACTTCCAGAAGCTTTATGGGCCTATAGAATGACATGGTGGAACACAACAAGGTTTTCTCCATTTGAATTAGTTTATGGGAAATCCCCCTTGTTTCTATTAGAATTTGAAATTAGCACACTCAGAACAGCTCTGGAAGTAGGCTTAGATCTATCATAAGCACAGAAACACCGACTGGAACAGTTGAATGAGTTAGATGAGATTCAATCAGTAGCTGTCCAGAGAACTACTGCTGTTCAACAGAAGAGAATGAAATGGCATGATAAATTCATCAAAACTAAGGTGTTTCATCAAGGAGATTGGGCGTTACTGTATGACTCCCGATTTAAGGATTTCAAAGGCAAGCTTCGCACTCACTGGATGGGACCATATCAAGTAGATGTAGTGTTCGACAATGGAATAGTTAGATTAATTACAATTGATGATAATCAGACCACGTTTGTGGTGAATGGACACCGTCTAAAACTATACCATCGTCCAGCCTCTAAAGATGCCATTGTCAAAACCCTTTCGGATTCAGCTGATCTAATGGTTATTGAAATAGAGGACACTCACTCTTCTCTAATATATATATATATATATGATGATAATATGTGGTTATCACTTACTTGTTTGTATTTTGCAGGAATAATAAAAAAATATGGCCAGGAGAAAAGTAACATTCGGTGTGTTACTCCATTAGTGTTGCTATAGAGATATTTTGTTTCACTGATGTTGTTACTCTGAAATTATTGTTACTCGATAACTATTGTTACTCCACAAACTGTTGTTACTCCATAGTTGTTGTTACTCTGTAGTTGTTGCTACACCACCGATGTTGTTACTCTGTAGTTGCTGCTACACCGCCGATGCTATTACTCCGCAACTGCTGTTACTTCGTTGATGTTGTTACTCCGCGATGTTGTTACTCCGCAACTATTGTTACTCTGCAACTACCATTACTCCGTAGCTGCTACTACACCATCGTTGTTGTTACTCACCATTGTTGTTACTCACTGTTGTCGTTTCTCACAGTTCATGTTACTCACTGACGTTGTTACCTGCTACGACAAATATTTTTGCTGCTACTCCACTTTAAGGTAGGTCCGCAGGTACGTCTCTGTTGATTTTATGGATTTAATTAAATATTCCAAAAAGGACAGTCAAACATGTCGAGGACGGCCGTCATTTAGTTGGGGGGAGGGAAATCGTCATAATGAATGATGGTGTACTTCGTAAAGGTATTTATGATACATGATTCCCACCTAACCAAATCTAATGATTTCAGTACTCCATAATCATACCGTATGAGTTGGAATGCGAACTCGTATGCACAAAAGTCATATCTGTCACCCTCCCAACACACTGCATTAAATCCTAAGAATATCTAACAGTACCACCATAATCTGTCATTACTCCCAAGCGTACCAATATTGTTCGTCCATTATATCCGAAAGTGGCCATGACGTTATTTCAGTTGCCAACGGTTTGGAGCCCTGTCACTCTCCCCTACCAGCTAAATGTAGTCGTCGTGCTAATTCTGCCTCTGCAGTAATGGGTGGCCGATCTGTGCAACATGAACCTGACGATTCAATGAGAATCCGTAGTAATCAGGAGGTATGGCAAGTGTTTGAGAATGCAAGTTGGGATGTTTATTTTGACAGGCTAAAAGGATGGAACGAAGAAATCGCGATGGAGTTCGCATTGAACTTGGAAGAAGGAGTCTCTTGGGTTCGTGGAGTCGAGATTCTGGTGACAGAAGAAACCATTGCGGAAGTTAATGGGTTGCCGCAAGTCAGAGAATGTTGGTTTTCAAGGAGAACACCCCTCCTGGAACTCCGCGAAGCCTTTCTGCAAGCAGGAGAAAGTATTGTGCAGAAGGGTCAGGGATATGACTGAACTTCATTACCTCATCCATGGAGAGGAGTTGCAGAGGTTGTTATGAAGTATATGACATGTGAAGAAAGATATTCTACCATCTTCAAATCTCACCTCCGCATATTGGCTCACCTGCGATTTCCACAAGCAGAGGCTTTTTCAATAAATGTGCCCTATTTTCTATTAAGGAGCCTTCATTTGATGGTAAATTTGGCTCGGGGGTCACAACAAGTGTTGGCGGTTCTCTCTCACCATGGGCTAGTCTAGTTGCTAGTAATGAACGTCATTGGGAAGATCCTGATTCTGTGGGAACTGTTTCGGGATTCCACAGAGGAGGAAATAACAGCCGCTGCGGTTGCTAGGGCAGAAGATCCTAAAGCCATGCAGGAGGATGCAGAGGATGATGAAGCCATGCAAGAAGATGCAGAGGATGATGATTACATTGACCAGGAGGAGCCCGAAGAGATGGAAATGGAGACTGAAGAATGTGAAGAAGAGACGGTTCCCCAAGAACAATCTGAACTCATGGAATCGATGGAAGTTGCAGAGACACCCACTGGCACTACAACCGAGGCTGTCCCACAAGAACCAGCCTCGTCCGTGGAGTTATCTGAGAAAATAGATAGTGCGATGGGCACGGAGGTAAACCCACAACAAATGAAAGAGGGCGAATCGGTCGACATTGTGACCGAGGCCAGTCCACAGGGATCTCCTATCGCCATGGAACTAATGGAGGAGGGTAATCTGATTGAAGAAGAGATCGTGACCACTTCGACCAGAGAACCCATGAAGGAAACATCGGGAGAACTAAGGTGTGAGGCTGACGCTGCCCCACAAGAACCAGCGTCAACCTCGAAGCTAAATGTAGAGGATTTGTTCCAGTTTCCCGTCTTTCTTCCTAAGGGAGCAAGGGTAACTTGTTCCTCGCAGCAAAGAGAGGAAGAAGATTTTTCCATTCCTATGGCTTTGAATTTAAAACAAAGGCCACGACCGGAAGAGGCCCCAACAGGCATATCAGCAGGGGAGCATCTTACCGGGTCACCACTGGTTATGGAGAATGTACATGATGAGAGAATGGCCATTGGTGAAGAGGAGGGACCAAGCGGAGTGGTCCCAACGAATGAACCAATGGAGCACTTAGGCATGAAAAGAGTGAAGCAAGAAATAATAGAAGTAGAACAAACAGAGGAGGTTGCACCGACCGTTGGCCCAACAGAGGTAGTCCCAAGGGATTTACCTCCAGTGGCCGAGGCAAAAGAAACACAGGTCAAGCAAGAAGGGGCAGAGCTGTGTGGACAGCGAAGACTCCCCACCAAACAGAGATACCAACAGCAGTTTAAGGAAACAATGCAGCTCAAGATGGAGGTAAGGGATTTGAGAAGGAAGGTGCACAAGATGCAAAAACAAATAAAAAAGTACAAGCGGCGAGCCAGCAAGCCAAAAATCGTCGGGGTTGAAGCAAAAACTGAAACAGACCCGATTGAAAAATTGTTCGAAGCCAGGGAATATGCCTTAACGGCCGAATTACAGACGTGGAAGTCTACTACAGCTCAGTATAAAAATGAGATCAAAAAAACTGAGGAAAGAACCTCCACAACCGTCTTCGGATATGTGGAGCGCATAGATGTTATGAGATTAAGGCATGCGAAGCAGCAGCTCAAGATGGAGCAACTGGAAAAACAAGTGACCGAACTGAAGGCTGATAAGGAACATATGTTCAATCTAGTGCAAGAGGTGATGGCATGTCGTTCCCCTGCTTCTTTTTATTCTTTATTTTTGCATGAATGCTTTCTTTTATTCTGCACGGAAAGCATAAAAAATGAGGTCAGTTATGAAAGAGAATATGGTGTACAATTCCTCCGAATCATGAGGAATTATGATGTGCCAACTCAACATCTGATGTGTGAGTTTTACCTACATGGGTATTTGCTACGTCTAGACAGAGATTTCAACCCAGTCCCGTATGTAGGGGACATCCATTTGAGGGCCCTCACCTCTTATGCTTTCAATCAAATCCATTGGCAAAATGCTTGTAACACTTTTGAGTCTAATCAAGTTACAAAGCTATTTATAGTAAGAGGAGAACATGAGAGGTCAGATACAATGTTCAATAAACACCATACCTTTTTGAAATTTGAAGGGAACAGAGATCAAATGCTAAGGACACAAAGGTGGTGTCTTGACTTTTATGTCAATCAATTAACTGTTTTTCAAAAAGAGGCCCTTGATTGTTGTCAGAGAAGGTGGATGATGTCACCAACAGCTGTCTGGAATAGAGAGCCTTTTGGGGCACCCAACTTTGCGCGAATACTCACCAAAGTACCCAGATATGTGGCATGTGTTCAAACATGTGGGATTCGGTGGATGGGGCTTCGGTTTCAGTATCCTGTTATTTGGTTGCCTGCAAAAGCTTACACTCCAGCGTACAACGTCCCAGCAGACTGGTGGAAGGAAGTTGTCCTTTCAGATGGATTTAAAGTTCAAGGGACAGAGATGGCTTTAGAGTATGATCTTGCCGGGCTTCAGGAAGCTTACAGTTTGCAGAATCCAGACCTACGGAGGCGGCGGACTGCATGAGGACATGCAGAAGGCTAGTTGGGGGGAGATGTTGGGCACCAAATCTGGCTACCTTTCTGACTATTTTTATCATCCTTTTTGACCCTTTTGTGTTTATTTACCTACATTTTCTATGCTAAACTTATGAGGTAAATACCCCTAACTCTTCCAATTGGAATATTTTAATTAATTAAGTAAAGTCACAAAGTCTTACCTATTTGCGGCACTAAGATATGTGTTTGACTGCAATTTGGAGAACAGGAACCCTCGCTTCAGCATTTCGCAACAGATCTGGTAACGGTCAGCTATAGGGAGATCGCGCAACTGGATTCACGATTCCCTGGGACTATTCTTGGCCCTTGTTCTATCCTGGACATCTAGTGCTTGTGCTGTTCCAACTGATGTGTATTTCAGAATGCGCAATTACAACGTTCCAGGGAGATCTGTTATTCTTCCGCGCTGTGTATAAAATGGATATTGTTCCTGTAATTAGGGGTTCCCAGACAGATATTGTAATCACATCTTACAGATTAATAAAGTATTACTAGTTTTGTTGTTCTAAGCGTCTTCGTGACTAACGTAGCCCTGATCAGAGAGCTGGGCCCGCTCTTCTGATCAGGTGTTGCACCCTTGAGTGTGTGAATTGTTTCTTTGTTATGGTTGCTATTATTATTCTTTACTATTAAGATTGTTTTGAAGTTCAGTATTGATTTAAATTCATGACAACGGTTTGAATCTTAATTACAAACCCTTGGTTGAGACGGATTATGTGTTTGCCCCTGCATATACCTTGCACGTTGCCTTGAAAGGATATGCTCCTAGATTGATAAAATTAATGTCGAGTTAGGGTGAATAAATCATTCATACCAGACACCAACAACCACTTCGAAATATGCTTCCCTGGCAACGACGCCAAAAATGTTGTTCTGTTTACTAGGTAAACTAACACAAGTATTTTATTATCAATCTGGGCTTATAGAACTTAGAAGCATCTCCAGAATATATGGATTTCTACTATAGTCAAGTTTCGAAGATAAATTATTGAAATTAAAGGAAATGCATATTACAAATATAAAACTTTAATTAAATCATTTCTAATTCAATTATGTAATAAGTAGAAGAAGAAGCTCCTAACTTAGGAGAACTTGTTTGTCCTTCTCTATAATACTACTTCATGAACATAAATCAAAAACACTAATGAACAATAGCTCAAGATGCATAAAAGAATAATAGAAGAGGATCCTAACTAAGGAGGTCCTTGTTTTCCATCATTACAAATTCATTCATCATTAATGTCATTGTTAGAAAACTGGAAATTCAGAAAATCACTTAAAAGCAAGAAAGATGAATTCTAGTTTATAGTCCCTGATTAGATAGAACGAGATTTTAACTTAAACACTAGTTTGTCCTTTCATATGCATGTTAGAAATTAGATTAGGATTCATCATCAATCATAACATATCATCATACATCTAATTAACTCATTAAACATGAAACAAAACTAGTTTAAGAAATTGCAACTAAATTAACCAGAAAGTGCACTTAGCTTAGTGTGGGGGCCCTCCACCCTTGCCTCGCACACTGTGAGTACTTTCAACTTCCGAAAATCAATCAAGAATTCACCATATAGAATATCAGAAAAGGAAATAGAACTTGTTCTTCAATTAGCTCTCAAAGTTTCAAAAATATCTGAGTGAAATTATACAAATTCTACATATCAATGCCTTCAATGTCTTAGGCTTAAATAGAGAAATATGAAACAAACTTAAATAAAATGTCTCTAACAGCCATGTCTATCCTATCCTATCTATTCTGGTTGAGCTCATCCATATAATCTCTCAAAAATCTAGAAAATCCCATAAAATGCTAAATTTGGCCTATTTCCTAGGGATTTCCATAATAACAGGTCCTATTTGAACAACTTTGACCAGGCCTGTTTAAGCTCGGTTTGACTGAACCAATAGGTGAAAATCCATTCTTAGTTACCAATATTTCTATAAATGTGCTCAATTCGAGCACAGGTGTCCTGCAAGTATGACATCAATGAAGCCATTACGAGAATTTCTAGTCCAGTCCAAAAATGCACTTAAAATTCAATTTTTGTAAGAACTTATAAAAATTGAAAAACCTAATTTATATACTTGGATATGCATAAATTGGTCAAAATAAAGTGAATATGGATGGTATATGGATGGATAGCATGGAAATAAAGTATATTTAATTAAACAAAATTGGATAAAAAACGAGGGCCAACAATATGCTCGTCCCCCTTGTGAACTTTGACTTGGTGATTGGTGCTTGGCACTTGTGTGTTGGGCCCCTTGACTTGTGACTTGTATTTGGTGCTCGGTCTTGGGCTTGTGGTTGGCCCTTGGGCTATTATTTTGATGAAAAAATCATAATAAGCCTGTTTTTGGAAATTAGCAACAAGGGCTCACTTTTTTATAAAAATTTACAATAAGACTATTGATAAAACCCCTCATTTCATATTTTTTTGGTGTTGTGTTGTTGGTGCTTGGTCTAGAGATTAGCCCTAAGGGTGAGTGATAACAGGGTAACAAGGTTGGAGATTCTACAATGAGTCGTGGTGTTGATGTTGTTGGAGCATAAAATCAGAGGGGCTCACGCAATCCTCCTGGGAAAGAGGAAAGCACGCAAGATACGATGGATCACGACATTTCTATGTTGACTTCTAGATTGGAAGAAGAAGTCGCTTGCTTCTCAAGCTCTTCTTCCTCCGACGTTTGGTATATTGATAGCGAGGCTTCTGCGCACATGAGGGGAATACAAGAATGTTTATCGAGCTACCAAGAAGAACATATGAACTTAAAAATCACCATGGGAAATAAGGCTAAATGTACCCTTGTTGGAAGAGGTACTATAGTTTTTGAAACAGAAGCACGAGATCGTCTTCAAGCTACCAATGTGTTGCATGCGCCTGGATTGGGGATGAACTTTCTCTTTGTATCTGAGTTACAAAACAAGGGGTATGATGTGTTGGCACCCTGTAATCAGCAAAATTGGCAAAAGTCCGATCGCAGGGAGAACAATATTTCAACCACTTTGGGATTCCAGGATCTAGCCCTCTTGAATCCGGAGAGGGATCTCTCCAATCAGTGCAAAGATGGATTGTCTTTGGAGTCTTGGGTAATGATATTAGGCTAGTTATTAAGGCCAAGGGTTTTGTTTTGTTTTGGATGGTTGAGCATGAAAATGGCTTGAGTGGAAATTCCTAAATGCAAAGAGTTCCAAAGATGTGAAGTTGCAAGCAATCAGAAAAAGCTTTGGCCAAATAGATAGATAATGGCAGGTTTTATTCCATTGGGCTATGGATTCATAAGAGGGTTTAATTGAAACAACAAGAGGCAAGAGTGGTCCATGGGGCAAGTCATCTATGTCTAAGGATCTCTTTAAAGTTTGATTTATGGAATGAAATGATACATCAAGAAGGGGAATTAAACAGATGAAGAACAAAGAGCAGCCCGGGATCTGGTAAGTACTTTGAAACTAGCCATCCTTTGACAAACACTTAAGAAAGACATAAAAGATATCCAGGATCTGGTAAGTACTTTGAAACTAGCCAGCCTTTGATATACTTTCAATATAAAAACATTTAAAGCAAAGGGAAACTTGAAGGCAACTATTGAAGAAGAAACTAGCGGGTCGGGCTCACCACAAATCCTCTCCTAGCTCTGCTTTACTTGGTTACATTCAAGACAAACACAAAGATAACACAGAATGGCCTAAGATCTGGTAAGAACTTTGAAACTAGCTAGCTTTTGAAACATTCCAAGGAAAACTTTCAGACAGTCTTTGGGATAAAACTAGGACCAGGGCACACCATATTTTCCATAGTTCATCTCTACTTAACATGAACTGAAAATAACATTCAAGAATAACAATTAGCTAAGATAGCAGGATGAGGGAACGCCAGCATTTCTACTGCTTAAACTGAATTAGATCATTCCTAAATAGCACAGATTGGAAGAAAACATATAGATAAAGATCTTCAGTCAGAGAAGGGTACTGATATATAGTAGGTCCTAACTCTATGCATGATGTTCTTTATAAGAGAAGATGAACAAGGTGAAAATAGAAATAAAACAACAATTCACAATAAGAAATAACATCACCGTCGACATAGACCAGGATCCCATAAATCAGCTTGTATTGATACTCCAAACCAGTTACAGCTTTAAGTTCAATGCTTTAGTTCAGCAATCATCTACACTTCCCAGACTAACTTATCCATTACAAGCAGAGCTCCAAGAGCCAGTGAATACTATTTACAATTAGAAGTCTCAAGCTCAATTATATTTCAAAGTTCAGCAACCAACCCCTTTCTCATCTTCTCCAGTAGTATTTATAGAAGAATGAGGAGGTGAGATCTGATAAAATATCTCCAAAGATAATTAATACAGTCTTAATGGCTTCCCGGCCTTTGGGGGGCTCGATGAACAAGTTTATAGGTGTTTTTGAATGTATTAATGTTTTTCATTTAAGATTAAGCTCGGTGGGAGCTCTTATTGACTTTTAAGGCTCTCTGTTATGTTAAAGTAACTCTACTGCTATTTTGTCATTAAGTTCATTTGCAGAATTAACTCTTTGGCTGCACTGAGGCAAATGTTTCTTTTGATCAATAACTTCGGCCATGTGTTTGCATGCTTTGAGGCACAGGTGGCACTGTGGTAGCTGGGAGGAATCATATTGCCTCAGATGTGGCGGTGGAGGCCTTCTGTCTGATATACATTTAGGATTTTCTTTTAATTGTGTCTTAATTGGGAGGATTAGGCTTTTGATAATCAGTCTTAGCCGTAAGCCCCCACAGATCTGTCTACAATCTTCCATTCTGGTGCGTTCTATCTTCGACACTAATACTCTTTGATTGTGGTTTTATTCACTGTGTTTCGTTGGTGAGCAGTGTTGCGTAGGGATCATGAGGCATCAATGCCTTTGAAGAATTGACGACACGTGGCAAATTAACCCATGGATGGCTTCCTTTTAATGAATCGAAGGCGTGAGAATTAAACCCCAGCCTTCGGCCCTTTTTAGTATAATGGAAAAAATCATTAAATCACCCTTTTTTACCAAATAATATATCTGGACTTCAAAACTCCTGATAAACCAAGATGCATAAACATTTTGGGTCACAAAAGGAGCCCGCTGACGTCAAGGTGTTTGTGACTCGAAATTTTTATGAAATCTACTATATAAAGCTCCCCGGGTCCGTTTTGGGGCATGCTAACATCAGGCCAAGTGTGACCCGAAATTTTTATGAAATCCACCATATAAAGCTCCCCGGGTCCGTTTTGGGGCATGCTAACGTCAGGTCAAGTATGACCCAAAAATTTTATGAAATCTGCCATATAAAGCTTATCGGGTCCGAATTTCACGACCATGCGAGCAACCAAACAAGACCCGCACCAATCAGTTGTTGCCGCATGTGTGCTGATGTGTATGCTGACTAGGCATTGGGGACCACCGGTGCGATTGATTGTGGGCCATAAGTCACACCATACCTTAGTTTATCCCCCGAGCTTCTTTTGAGTGCGATCACTGTCCAATGATCCAACCTCAGATCGAACGGCGTACGCCAATATCGCGCTAAGCCCACAGTCGATCTTTAACGCGCGGGGAGGGTGGTATCTCCAAACCGCTTGAGGCCACGTGTCAGCTCCTGGCATGTGTCGTGCTCGAATCGGAAATACAGCTTACCCCACAAAGGCGGTGCGATCAAAACTGCTTTGATTTTGTACATTGATTGACCGTGGGGTTAAACCGGGGTTAACACCCTACTTCTTATTCACTTCAGTTTATTAAACTCAGGTTCAAGTCTTGGAACTGTAGCTCCATTAACTCATTCCTGATTTATTTCTTCTATAAGCGAGTTTCTTCCTTTGGACAAGGTTCGCAGCTTCTACGGGCAACAACATAACAGTACCATACTGGAGCTCTATCGATCCTTCCAATGATCGATAGCCGATCATGAAGTATAAAATCTAACTCATAAAATGGATCTTCATTCAAACACCTGCACAATACAAAAACTACATTACAAAATCCTGCGTTATTTGGTTTTACTACTTCAGAGGGTGTAGGGAGGAGCGTGGCTGTTGGATTGCGCGATCGGGCCATCGCAATCAGAGATGGGGGGAAAACATTAAAAATGCTCCCAAAGGAAAACTCCGATGCGATAAGCACCTGATGGGTCTAGCGCCTAGTTCCAGCACTAGTGCATATAATGGGGAAGTGGTTTAGGACTTAGCCCAAGGGGGCTTAAGTCTTGCAACATAAAACGGTATTTTTTATGAAATTTTTAATGTTTTCCAAGGGTTTCGAGGGTTTGGACAGAGTTCAAAAGGAGTTTCAAACTCTGTAAAGGGGTTTTTATGAAAAGGGAACAGGGGAAAGTGAAAATAGAGGAAGTTTATAGGAATGAAAGGGGAGCAAAAAGAAGGTTAGTTTTTCAAGTGAGGGAAGGGAAAGAAGGTGGTTTTGCAGCAGTCTTTCCTAATGAAATCAACAGAATTCCAGAGTGTAACATAGGCACAACAGTGAAGGTTTTGGACAGAGGCATGAGGTCTTCAATAGTCTTCAAGAGGTAACATTTTTTGCAATAAAATTTGTTCCTTGAAGGCTCCAAAAAATGATTTAGCCACCTTTTGGTATAACAAATTTCACAGGTGGCTAACAGTGGCTCCACTTGGGGATGGTGCCTTCTTGAAGGCATCAAGAACTTCAGACTTGCATTCTCTGGGATGCTGATCAGTGCCTCATCCATTGGGCTACCTTTCTTTCCTTTAATTATCTTCTTTTGTTTTGAAAACATATTAGCAGTCATAAAAACAATGGATATTTTATCAACAAGCTTTCTACCTATCCAATCCTACAGATCTAACATTTTTTCTTCTTTAGAGTGCACTTGGATTGGCAAACTCTTTTACAACATTTTATTCTTTTGAAAGAAGGAAATCTAATCTATTTCTACTCCTTATTTATCCATGGACACGGATTAAACAGTTGAGTCCATATGATTCTCTACCTAATCTACTATCTGTTGGGATTAAACTGTCCAACATATTTTATTCACTAAATTCTACAACAGAAATTTAAAAGCATACAAGTTAGGATTGAACGGTCTAACTTGATGCTGATTTATGGCATAAAAACAAGCTACACATAGGTCTTATTTTGCAAAAAATTTAAAACAAAATGGAAGGCTTAGGATCTGAAATTTAAAAGCATTTCCTTCATCTTTTTTACAGCTCTGTTTTGACTTTTG
Source organism: Pinus albicaulis (assembly GCA_034641835.2). Lineage (NCBI taxonomy): Eukaryota > Viridiplantae > Streptophyta > Pinopsida > Pinales > Pinaceae > Pinus > Pinus albicaulis. The sequence goes on from JAXQQM020069160.1 coordinate 49,388, forward strand.
TTTGAGTTGTTCTTTCCTTTTTTAACTGGTTCAGATTTTGAGCTAATTGGAACCAGATTTACATCTTTGTTGACTCAGAATTTGAAACAGATTTGAGTCATTCTCTTTGGAAACTTAGGTTCAAATTTTGAGCATGTTTGAACCTTTAATTTCTATCCTAAAATATCTACTGATAAGCCAAGATTAAACAGTTTGGCAAATCAATTTCACTATCCTATCAGCAGAAAATTTAAAACTAATTAGTCAAGATTAAACAGTTTGACTAAATAGAAGTGTGTTCTTTAGGAGTGGCATTTGAGCTTGCACACTTTCAGATTTGTTTCTCTTTTTCGTATGGGGCTATACCTTTCTTGTTTTCACAATCTGCCCTCTTTTCTTTCTTTCTTTGTTTTTGTATTTTTGATTTTTATAAATTTGAATGCAATGATGGGTGAAATATTTATAATGATAAAAAGATAAAAAGGCTTTTAGAACATAACATGGATCAAGAGAAGTAATGCTTAAGCATCCTGCCATTGATAGGACCCCCAAACAATTCTGCTCCATTCAATTCTTGCAAGAAATAGGCATTATTACCAGCAGCTAAATGGATAGAGTAAGGGCCAAGCCATAAGTTGTCAAATTTTCCATGCTTGCCCTTGTCTTCCCTCCTTGAGTCCCACTTCAAAACTTTTTCCCCAATATTGAAATTGCTGGCCTTTGTTCTTCTGTCAAAAATCTTTTTAATGCTGTCCTGCTTCTGCAATGCTTTGTTATAAACCTCCTTCCTAGTTTGCTGAAGATGAATGGTTTGATTTATTCTTCTGATCATGTCATTATCTTCAGTTTGCAACTCTTGAATCAACTTCATCACTGGTACACCAAGGCTGGTTGGAAAAATTGTATCAGTACCATACACAAGTTGGAAAGGTGACATACCAATAGATTTCTTCAAAGTCAATCTGTCAGCCCAAAGTGCATGAACTAGCTTTGTGTGTCAAGACTTTTTGTTGTCCTCCAACAGTTTCTTGATTATGTTCACTAAACTCTTGTTTGAGGATTTTGCAAGTCCATTACCTTGAGGGTAATAAGCCGTGGAATGCCCCGATGTTATCTGATATCTATGACAGAATTCAACCATCTTCTTTGATCCAAATGTTGCTGCATTATCAGTGATGATCTTGGTAGGATAGCCAAATCTGGAGAGAATGTTAGTCTCCATGAATTTTATAATAACAGAATCATTGGCTTACCTACAAGGTATGGCTTCTATCCACTTAGTGAAATAGTCTGTGGCAGTGAGAATCTAGCTATGCTGAGCAGAAGATGGTGGATGGATTTCTCCCATGAAATCAAGTCCCCACTATTAAAAAGGAGCTTTAACAATGATTGGATGCAGAGGTAGGGGTAGCAGTTTTCTTTTGCCTTCAAAAAGTTGACATTTATGACAGGCAATGATCATCTTGTCTATGTCAGGAAATAGAGTAGGCCAATAGAAACCAGCGCTCAAAATTTTGTTGGCTGTTGTCTTCCAGTACAAATGACCTCCACACTCTCCTTCATGGAAGTCGTGCTTAACCTTCTCTGCATCATACTGAGGCAAACATTTAAGCAATACACCACTTGCATTTTTCCAATAAAGACATTTATCTATAATGCAATAGTTTACAGCTTTTAACTTTAGGAACCTTGCCTTTGTTTTTGTCAAACTAGGAGGTGTATTTAAATTAAACAAAACATAAATAATATCATCATACCAAGAGGAATTCATAAAATGGTCTTCAAAAATGGGAGTCGAGGATCCTTCTTGGTCATCCAAAGCATCAATCATATTTATATCAAGAACTTCAAAATTTGATTCAGCCATTAATCTAGCTAGACCTTGGCATTTGATAAGTTTAGTGGGTTTTATCTCTAAATCATATTCAAGGATAACAGCAATCCACTTACCTCTCTTACCATCTGGGTCCTGTGTTAGAATGTCTTTGACAACTGAATTTGGGACAAAGGCAATGATGTGTGAGTGCAAGATGTATACTCTAAAGTCTTTCAAAGCTTTAACCAAAGCAAAAGCTTGCTTCTCCATAATGTTATAAATTCGGAAGGGGGCATCACATAATACATGTTCGAGACTATTCAGCAATTTGCTCTTGTCCTTGTGGATTTTTTTAAGGCAATAGCTATCAGGTATGTTACGATGCAAATGAAAAATATAAGGATGTTTGAAAAGTGGGACTTGTGGAAAGCGGTGTTTTGGTTAATGCTTGTTTCACCAGCTCAAAGGATGTCTTTGCTTCCAAGGTCCATTTTACCCCTTGCTCCTTCTTCAACATGTTTGTGATATTTCTAAGAAGCTCGGCCAAGTTGGGGATGAAATTTCTCAAAAATTTAATCTTTCCAATGAAAGATTGCAACTCCTTGATGTTTCGAGGATGAGAGATTTGCAATATGGCCTCAATCCTTTTGGGATCTATCTTAATACCCTCTTCTGAAATAATGTGCCCAAGAAGTTTACCTTCTTGGAGCCCAAATAGTGTTTTCTTAGGGTTTAAAGATATCCCAAACTTTCTGCATTTCTCGAAAACTTTTCTTAAGTGTTTTAAGTGCTCTTCATCTGTTTTTGAAAACACAATGACATCATCAAGGTATATAATGATGAAGTAGCCTAGTTCTTCCGATAATTCTATGTCCATGGCTCTCTGAAAAGTTTCTCCAGCATTCATTAGACCAAAGGGCATTTTCACATACATGAAAGTGCCCCATGGTGTAGTAAAGGCTATCTTTAATTGATCAGCAGGGTGAACTAAGATCTGATTGTACCCTGAGTAGCCATCAAGCAAAGAAATTCTTCTAGACCCTACCACCCTTTGTAAAATATGATCCATCTTAGGTAAAGGGTAGTTTTCCTTTAATGAAGCTTTTTTTAAGTCTCTAAAGTCTATACAAAGCCTGATCTCTCCAGTTTTCTTCCTAACTGACACCAGATTAGACACCCACTCAGAATATCTAATAGGGACAATAATACCAGCTTCATATATTTTCTTGATTTCCTTCTCAACCAGAGCAGTTGAACAAGGTTTATTCTGCGCAGTTCCTGTTTGAATGGTTTTTGGTTTTATTTGAGAGGAATTTTGTGCTATATTATTTCAGTGTCATAGGATTTCAGATCTTCGTAACTCCATGCAAAAACATCAGAAAATTCTTTAAACAGCTCTATGTATTTGAGTTTAATATGAACTGGTAAAGTTTTAGACAGTTTAATCATTTTCGATTTAATTTTACTGCCTATATTTCACTCTTCCACTTCAGTCTCTACAGGTTCCAGTTTTGGATTCTTGGCCACATCGTTAAAATAGAACAACTCTTCTAAAGGTGCCAAACCCTTAGGCAAACTCTGATCTTTAGAGTGCAGAGTTTCTAACTCCTCTGTTTCTAACTCTACATTCAGCTTTGTTTTGTTTTCAAGTTTTCTAGATAATAGATTCATATTTCCAAGTTCAGGAGACGATTCTTCTTCACCAAGAAAATTTTCTTCACTGCAGTCTCCATCATAATCTGAGTCCAAACTATTTAGTTTGAATTCATTTCTGAATTGCATGAAGTCTTCTATTTGTTTGTCTCCGTCAAACACCTGCCAATATTTTTTGTTATCAGGAATGACTGGTCTAAATTTAATCTGAGTTGTGCAGTCTTTGGTTTCATATGGCGTTAAGCATGTTCTAGCTGCAAAAGCTAAATTGTGGGCCGCAATATTTCCTTTTCTTGGGAAAAAAATCAGTTTGGACTCCTCGAAAGTTTTAAAAAGGTCCATGACATCATTTCGGTAGGCCTTAAGTCTAGGATGATTTGCGTTATACTCCCCATTGACTTGCCTAATGATTAACTCTGAATCCCCATACACATTGATTCTCTTGGCTCCTAACTTCTTCAACAATCATAAGCCTAAGAGAAGGGATTCATATTCCGCTACGTTATTCGAACACTGGAAGTTTAACCTATAGGAAAGACTTTCTGTGTGGTTATTCCCAGTGTTGCATATCCATACACCTACACCAGCGTTGGTCTTAGTGCAAGACCCATCGAAGTGCATAATCCATAGAGGACTAGTCTCGAGTTTATCATTTGGGTTACTATGCTCTTCAATAAGTGTGCTATCGAATTGTTCTTGGAGGTCAGCACACTGTTGAACTTGTTCTAACTCCTCAGATTTTTTATTGGGTTGAGGACTGCTTTATTCACTCTCAATGTTTAAAAGCAAAGGACACATGATTTGTAGCTCAAGACCCATGTTTTTTTTGCTAGAGTTTACAGGTTCAGCAAACTGTTCTGACACTCCTACGTTATCTTCTTCCTCCTCTCTATCTGTCATTAAATTAGACAAGGTCATTTGTTCACTGAAAGTTTCATCATTGAAAAGGATAAATGAATCCAAGCCTGTGTTTACAGAATAAAGGGGAGAGTTTTGTGGTATGTCTTGGCTAGTCACCATGTATTGCATATGAGACTCCTTGTAAAGTCTTCTTGTCTGATTGAAAACAGGGATAGTCGCATAGGTCATGTCCATCTGCATAGTTCCTTGTAACTTAGCTGCCCAAGACCTAGATAATAGCATTCCATACTTTGGGGGCACATCAACCACAGCAATATCCATGACTAAACATTTGGCTGGAATTTGAGCTAAATTAACACATAGGTCCTTAATTAATCCTAAACATTTTACTCTGCTTGAGTCAAAGGAGTAAAGGTCTTTATAAGGTCTAGTGATTTCAAGGCCTAGGCTCTCCATGACAGCTTTGGGCATTAAATTATGAGAGGCGCCTGAATCATGCATAGCGTTATGTAAAATCTTGTCATGAACATTTAAACTTACATAAAAGGGAGGAACATGTCCCTCTTGATATCCACCTTCAATCTTAGGACCAAAAATGAGGTCTGGCTGGTCATCATTAAGATTGACTGTCATTATTATCCTCAGTTTTTAAAGCCTTCAAAATTTGGGTCCTATATACATTCTGGGCAGCTAACTCAGTCAGGGGAACAGAGATTTTGATCTTTGAAATTTCCTGCTCTAGGCTGAAAGGAATTTGGTTCTTCGAAGAACTTGTCTCATCCTTACTATCTGCTAATCTATCAGCAACATCAGCTTGTTGATTTGTTTTATTTACATTTGACAAAATGGTATTAACAAGAGTACTAGCTGAAGTGTTAGTACTACTAATGTCCGCACTCTATTTTTCATTGTTTTGAGTGCCTTTCTCTTTACCATTATCAGAATTCACAGCTACTGTTTTTTGCTTCTGTTTGACAATTTTAGGCTTGGTTGCAGTGCTATTTTGTGAAGATTTTTCAGAGGTTTTGGTGTTGGGAGTTTGTTGACTGGTTTTGCTTCTAAGGTCATATTCTCTTTGAGACTCTATGATGACATTTTCCATGTCTTGATAATAACTTTCATCGTCATCTCTTTTGTCATCATAAGGTGTATAAAGACCTTGTTTTCTATCATAATGAATCTCAAAGCCATCATTATCTACCCCCAACATGTTGATATCATCTTCCTCTATTATCTCATATGTTTCCTCAACCTCACTTACATAGTTTTGATGAAAAGGAGGAGTGTGTTGGAAAGGTTGTCATTGATGGCAAAGGAGGCAGCGTTGAAGCAGCAAATATAATAGAGGCAGCAAAGGAGCAAGTAAAGGCAGAGGAAACGAATATAACAGAGGCAACGGAAACGAATATAACAGAGGCACCTATCTGGCAGAGGAAACGAATATAACAGAGGCACCTATCTGGCAGTTTCGTTATCACAGTAACGACCCCGCGGAAGGGCCCTCGAGAGAGCGAGAACCAAGCGTTACCCCGCGAATATTTTTTGAGTGTTTTATATATATACATATGAGCCGAACCCCGGAGTTGAAATATATATATATATATATATATATATATATATATATATATATATATATATATATATATATATATATATATAACTGAAATTGAAGATAGCGAAACTTCGCATCGGAGGCGAATATATATATATATATATATATATATATATATCATTGAAATACGATGAAATGTTATATATATATGTATAATTGAATCATGGAGGACGGAACCCCCGCGGAACTTTGTTAACGCTGTGATAATACATAAGTTGGAGATATGTGTAATGCATTCCGAGGGGGTATCCTTCCCTTCTCTGCTCGAGTCTGCTATCCCCGCGGAATTCTGTTAACGCATAGATATATATATATATATATATAATGATGTATGTAAAGCATGGGCCCAGCTGAGGATGACGTCATTCATTCCGAGGGGGTCTCCTTCCCTTCTCTGCTCGAGTCTGCTACCCCCTCGGAATCTTACCGCCTCTGAATTAATATGTTGCATGGTTCAATTTATAATACGAGCGTTGTGATATGATTGGTGTATATATATATATATATATGATAAGGCGCATACGAATGGTTGAGTGTTGACTCCACGTTGGAAAATGAGTTGTACGTGTGGGTCCCAAGCCAAAGTTCTAATTGATCGGGACTGTTTGACTAAGGATTACGAGTTAATAAAGGAATGTCGATTTCTGTAGGATTTCGTTAATAATTGAAGCACGCTGTAATAAAGGAATATGTGAATGCGGGTTTATATATGTACAGGCCGAGAATTGATTAAACCAAAGGTTATACTGTTGATAATCTATGGTAAAGATTGTTAGCACTGATATATCCGTGTGGTTAAACAGGGTTTATGAAACGTTGAGAGTTATTTTAGTTTTGATTAAAAGGGAGCCGTACATACAGTTGTTATATAACTGGAATGAACAAGGAACTGAATACAGGAGAAAACAAATAGGAGAGTAAGGTTGGATGAATGTGTATGGAAAAGGAAAAGAAGAGGAGAGCGTGCAGAAATGAAAGCTCAGTGAACATAAATATGTACAGGAATGAGTTGAACAGATAAATAAATACAGAGATGAACCAAGATATATAACAGCCACTCGACAGCAGTAGAAAAAGACAAAATCCAGTAAAGCCAAAGTTTAGAAGAAGAGCTGAGTGATACGGAAATATATAATTGAAAATGTAAATGTAAATATTTTTTATTGTTTGTGATGCAAAGGCAAGTATCCTAAGAAAAGGACAAAATCCCATTGTAGCCTGAAATTTGTATATATTGTAGTAATTCTAAAATTAAGTTGGAAAAAGGAATAAGAAGACAGAAGCCAAAGAGTCATGACTGATCACTTCAAATTCTTAGTGAAATACAAACAGTCATGTGAGGAACACTATAAATAATATCAACTGAAATGAATAAAAAAAAAAAAAAGGAGAGGGAGAGTAAATAAAGAGAAGGCAGAATACAGAAGAGTGAAGCAGAGAATATCAAGAGAGAAATGAAGAAGGCACAAAACGGTAGAAGTATCGGAGGAGTACGTCAGCCAAACATTCGGTTTTAAATTGAGAGGTTGGGCTTCCCTATCAGAGTTGTGACTTGATGGTATGGATATGGTGATGGCAGGGTTGAACCTCACAGCAGGTTGGTGCCTGCAGAAAATTGAAGGGATTTGGTGCTTCCTTGCAAGTTGTGGCTTGCAGAATTGAGGTTGGAGCCTCCTGTAGATTGGTGCCTGCAGAAAAACAGTGGTGAGAGGGAGTTGGAGCTTGCCTTTGCATCACAACAATAATAAGATGTGGTTTTCTCCCTTTATGGGTTTCCACTTACATCTGCTGTCTCTATGTGTGCTTCTTATGTGTTGATGTAATTATTTCAATCTGCTTAATTGCTTGCTGCTTTCAACTTAAGTATGGTGTCACAATAAATTAATATTGGCTGCAAATAAGATTGTTCACATATTAAGCTGTAAATATTTTTGGAGAAAATTTTAAAAGGCTAATGCATGTATTAAACTAATTCACCCCCCCCTCTCAGTTTAATCAAAGATTCAACAGAGTGATATGTTGATCATCTTCCCTAGGTCTATTTGGAGGTTGGTTCCTTCTAAAATTCTGATTCTGGTTCCGGTTTCTGTTTTGAGGAGTAGTTTGGTTTTGACTGGCTTGTGCTCTCTCAAGGATGCTCATTTTCTTCATCATCTCCTCCATCATTTTCTCCATCTTTGAGTTGGAAGTAGAAGGTGTATTTTCTTCTCTAAAGGACACTCTCTTCTCATTTTGCATTCTTGCTCTTTTCTCCATCAAGTTAACTACCGTCAGGCCGCCTTTGTCTCTTGAGAGTTGCAGGGATCCATCTCTCTCTTCAATTTTTGACCATCCCTGAGTTGACCCTTGAAAACTATTTTGTCTTTGAGCCTTGTCGTTTTAGATCTGGGGGAAGTGCATTATACATCTTATTAAATGCGGTGTAGTAAGCTTCTTTTTAGCTTATTTGATGTTTCTGTGAAGATTTTTGTAATCAAGAAGGGATTTGAGAGGGTTCTTCTTCTTGTTGTTTAAGAATGTCGATGGAAGGCTTGGAGATCATTGATACTATGAAGTTAAGCCTTTCGTATTTGCCTTCTCCCCAACCTCTGAGCATATAATCTAAGCTTGACGAATCATCACTAATTTCATTGTCAAAGTAGTCATTCATCTTATCCACATGTTGTGATGCGGTTGGCATTACTGGCATCACTCTGATAGGTTACAGGCTATGATCACAGCATTCATTAATGGTACAGGAAGGACTAAGGGAGCATACCATGCTGCCATGATATGTGGAGGGGGTGGATTCACAAGAGGTGGATTAACAAAAGGAAAAGTGGGCTGAAGTGGAGTGGTTTGGACAGTGAATGGAGGATGAAGGGATGTGGATGGGACAACAGTAGATTGCTGAGCTGATCTTGGATGAGAGACACCTAAATTGTGAAGGAAATGTAAATCAGGAGGTGTTGTTTCTCTACTACCAGGATGTTCACTTGTTTCAGGAGATGAAAGTGAAGACTCAGAATCTAATTGATCTAAATCATCAAGAGACCTAGTCCTAAAGGGATTTACTAAGTCAACTTGTGATTTTTGTAGAGCTGAAAGATTTTCAGGAGCTGAATTAGATCTCAAGGGTGATCTGAAAACAGCTGATAATTTAATCCTAGGAGACTTCCTAAGGATACTTTCTGGGTTATCAACTATCTGAGGTGGATCAGGGTCAAGATAGGCTCTAGTCTGAATCTTCCTAGGAGCCACTATGCTATGTTTTTCAGACCCAAATAAACAAGGAAAGTTCAACCAGGTATGACAGTCTTTAAAAGGTCAACTAATATGTTTACACAAATTTTAATCCTATAGTCCTCTAACTGAGTTTGAATGATATTACAATGATAAGGGTTCGTCCCAGTAGAGTCTTAAGGTCTGTTCAGGATTGTGGAGTCGCCAAGTGGAAGTTTTTAGCTCTTTTTCAGAGGTAAAAGGTTTTATGGTCCACTAACATGTTTATTGGATACCAATCCGAAATATTTTTTTGGGTTTTCTGAGTTATTTTTCAGTCCTATTGGTTGTTAAGAGTGTCCTAAATCTGTTTCAAAACTTAGCTATGGTTATGAGACAAAGACAGTCTACTCTTAAGGCTAAGCCACCTGATCTTTCAAGGTTAGATAAACTCTTATGAGAATCCTAGGTTTGACCCAGTTTGTCACTGATTCAAACAAGTTTCTAGTGCTTGAAAAGGCTGCTTTTTACTCACTGCACAATGTTCTTTGAATCAAGGGTGTCCTGAGGTTTTAAAGGTACCTAGGCTAAAAAACACTCAAAGTCCCCAGTGGAGTCGCCAGAAATGTTAGTTCTGGTGGCTTAGCTGTCAAACAGAACAATTGTCATTAAATCAGGGGTTATCTAGAGTTTTAAGGTGTATTTGAACTTTTATTAACTCAGAAAAAATTCCCCAGCAGAGTCGCCATAAATTTGGCACCCTGTAATCAACAAGATTGGCAAAAGTCTAATCGCATGGAGAACATTATTTCAACCACTTTGGGATTCCAGGATCTAGCCCTCCTGAATCCGGAGATGGATCTCTCCAATAAGTGCAAAGATGGATTTGTCTTTGAAGTCTTGGGTAATGATATTAGGCTAGTTATGAAGGCCGAGGGTTTTGTTTTGTTTTGGATGGTTGAGCATGAAAATGGCTTGAGTGGAAATTCCTAAATGTGAAGAGTTCCAAAGGTGTGAAGTTGCAAGCAATCAGAAAAAGCTTTGGCCAAAAAGATAGATAATTGCAGGTTTTAGTCCATTGGGCTATGGAGTCATAATAGGGTTTAATTGAAACAACAAGAGGCAAGAATGGTCCATGGGGCAAGTCATCTATGTCTAAGGATCTCTTTAAAGTTTGATTTACGGAATGAAATGATACATCAAGAAGGGGAATTAAACAAATGAAGAACAAAGAGCAGCCCAGGATCTGGTAAGTACTTTGAAACTAGCCAACCTTTGACAAACACTTAAGAAAGACATAAAAGATATCTAGGATCTAGTAAGTACTTTGAAACTAGCCAGCCTTTGATATACTTTCAATAGAAAAACACTTTAAAACAAAGGGAAACTTGAAGGCAACTATTGAAGAAGAAACTAGCGGGCCGGGCTCACCACAAATCCTCTCCTAGCTCTGCTTTACTTGGTCACTTTCAAGACAACCCACCGGAAGTAACACGGAGATGACACAAAATCCCAGTGAATACTTTGAAACTAGCCGACTTTGACATTCCACTGAAACTTTAGAACCGATCTCTATCATGGATAACTGGACAGGGCACACCTGTCTTCCACGAGTTCATCTCCTTAGCATGAGCGAAAATAACATTAAAGAATAACGAATTAGCTAAAAAAAGGGATGAACGCAGCATTTATACTGGCAAACTGATTCAATCAATATAATAGCAAAGATTGGAAAAGCATAGATAAAGATGTTGATCGAGAAGAGGTATATCGAGTGATGGAATTCCTAACTCTATGCATGTTGTTCTTTATAAGAGAAGATGAACACAGTGAAAATAGAAATAAAACAACAATTCACAATAAGAAATAACATCACCGTCGACATAGACCAGGATCCCATAAATCATCTTGTATTGATGCTCCAAACCAGTTACAGCTTTAAGTTCAATGCTTTAGTTTAGCAATCATCTACACTTCCCAGACTAACTTATCCATTACAAGCAGAGCTCCAAGAGCCAGTGAATACTATTTACAAGTAGAAGTCTCAAGCTCAATTATATTTCAAAGTTCAGCAACCAACCCCTTTCTCATCTTCTCCAGTAGTATTTATAGAAGAATGAGGAGGTGAGATCTGATAAAAGATCTCCAAAGATAATTAATACAGTCTTAATGGCTTCTCGGCCTTGGGGGGCTCGATGAACAAGTTTACAGGTGTTTCTGAATGTATTAATTTTTTTCATTTAAGATTAAGCTTGGTGGGAGCTCTTATTGACTTTTGAGGCTCTCTGTTATGTTAAAGTAACTCTACTGATATTTTGTCATTAAGTTCATTTGCAGAATTAACTCTCTGGCTGCACTAAGGCAAATGTTTCTTTCGATTAATAACTTTAGCCATGTGTTTGCATGCTTTGAGGCACAGGTGGCACTGTGGTAGCTGGGAGGAATCAATTTGCCTCAGATGTGGTGGTGGAGGCCTTCTGTCTGATAAAAATTTAGGATTTTCTTTTAACTGTGTCTTAATTGGGAGGATTAGGCTTTTGATAATCAGTCTTAGCCGTAATCCCCCACAGATGTGTCTACAATCTTCCATTCTGGTGCGTTCTGTCTTCGACACTGATACTCTTTGATTATGGTTTTATTCACTATGTTTCGTTGGTGAGCAGTGCTGCACAGGGATCGTGAGGCATCAATGCCTTTAAAGCATTGACGAGACGTGGCAAATTAACCCATGGATGGCTTCCTTTTAATGAATCGAAGGCGTGAGAATTAAACCCCAGCCTTTGGCCCTTTTTAGTATAATGGAAAAAATCATTAAATCACCCTTTTTTACCAAATAATATATCTGGACTTCAAAACTCCTGATAAACCAAGATGCATAAACATTTCAGGTCACAAAAGGAGCCCACTTATGTCAGGGTGTTTGTGACCCGAAATTTTTATGAAATCCGCCATATAAAGCTCCCCAGGTCCGTTTTGGGGCATGCTGACGTCAGGCCAAGTGTGACCCAAAATTTTTATGAAATCCGCCATATAAAGCTCCCTAGGTCCGTTTTGGGGCATGCTGACGTCAGGCCAAGTGTGACCCAAAATTTTTATGAAATCTGCCATATAAAGCTTATCGGGTCCGGATTTCACGACCATGCGAGCAACCAAACAAGACCCGCTCCAATCAGTTGCTGCTATGTGTGTGCCGATGTGCATGCTGACTAGGCGTTGGGGACCACCGATGTGATTGATTGTGGGCCATAGGTCACGCCATACCTTATTTTATCCCCCGAGCTTCTTTTGAGTGCGATCACCGTTCGATGAGCCAACCTCAGATCGGAAAGCGTACGCCAATATCGTCCTGAGCCCATAGTCGATCTTTAATGCGTGGGGAGGGCAGTATCTCCAAACCGCTTGAGGCCACGTGTCAGCTCTTGGCATGTTTCGCGCTCGAATCGGAAATACAGCTTACCCCACAAAAGCGATGCGATCAAAACTGCTCCGGTTTTGTACAGTGATTGACCATGGGGTTAAACCGGGGTTAACACCCTGTTTCTTATTCACTTCGGTTTATTAAACTCAGGTTCAACTCTCGAAAATGTAGCTCCATTAACTCATTCCCGATTTATTTCTTCTATAAGCGAGTATCTTCCTTTGGACAAGGTTCGCAGCTTCTACGGGCAACAACATAATAGTACCATACTAGAGCGCTATCAATCCTTCCAGTGATCGATAGCCGATCATGAAGTATAAAATCTAAATCATAAAACGGATCTTCATTCAAACACCTACACAATACAAAAACTACATTTTAAAATCCTGCGTTATTTGGTTTTACTGCTTCAGAGGGTGTAGGGAGGAGCGTGGCTGTTGGATTGCACGATCAAACCATCGCAATCAGAGGTGGGGGAAAAACATTAAAAATGCTCCCAAAGGAAAACTCCGATGTGATAAACACCCGATGGGTTTAGCGCCTGGTTCCAGCACCAGGGCATATAATGGGGAAGTGGTTTAGGACTTAGCCCAAGGGGGCTTAAGTCTTGCAACATAAAACGGTATTTTTTATGAAATTTTCAATGTTTTCCAAGGGTTTTGAGGGTTTGGACAGAGTTCAAAAGGAGTTTCAAACTCTGTAAAGGGGTTTTTATGAAAGGGGAACAAGGGAAAGTGAAAATAGAGGAAGTTTATAGGAATGAAAGGGGATAAAAAAGAAGGTTAGTTTTTCAAGTGAGGGAAGGGAAAGAAGGTGGTTTTGCAGCAGTCTTTTCTCATGAAATCAGCAGAATTCCAGAGTGTAACATGGGCATAGCAGTGAAGGTTTTGGACAGAGGCATGAGGCCTTCAAGAGTCTTCAAGAGGTAACATTTTTTGCAATAAAATTTGTTCCTTGAAGGCTCCAAAAAATGACTTAGCCACCTTTTGGTATAACAAATTTCACAGGTGGCTAACATGATGTATACTTCATTGGAAAGAAATTATATGTCAAACACCTGAGTTGGAAGAAGAAGGCCCAAATTGGAGTCAAAAGAAACAAACTATATAAGTTATATCTAGAATCTCCAATGGCACTGATAAGCAGCAGTGGTGAAAAAGATTTGAATGAACTATGGCAAAGAACGATGGGGTACTTACACCATGGGGCTCTAATAATTCTCAGAGAAACTATCACAGGAGTTCCAGAGTTAAGCACCAAACAAGATGACGTTTTCTGAGGGTGTGTACTAGGAAAGTATGCCAAAGCAACTTATTCTAGATGTAATAGTATGGAAAAGAGTGTTTTGAGATTAATACACCCAGATATTTGTGGACCAATGTCCACAAGAGTTCTTAGTGGTGTCAAATACTTCGTCACCTTCATTGATGACCCTTCAAGGAAGACTTGGATCTACTTTCTAAAGACCAAGGATGAAGTTTTTGATCGATTCAAAGGGTTTAAGGCTCTAGCTAAGAATCTGAAAGGGAAGAGGATAAAAGTATTGCATTCAGACAATGGTGGAGAATATATTGATAAATACTTTATTGAATTTTTCACAAAGGAAGGCATTTTTATACCGCAAATGACCTCCTGATCAGCTCAGAGGAGAAGGACACATGGATGGAAGAAATTGACCTAGATAGAGACCTGTAACGCACCCCAAAAACTACCAGGACGAGTTATAACCCTTCTCTGCTTCCTATAGGGAGCGTTAGTGCCTAGGTTAGTGCCATGTTTTTCCTAAAGGGCCGTGTTACTCGTGTTTCATGAAGAATGAGGGGAAAATTCCAAGTTAACTGACTGACATTTCTGGATTTTTCTCAAGGAGTCAGTCCAAAAAACTGGCAACCTGCGGTGCAAGCCTCTGATTGGACATTTCTAAACCTAACTAAGTATCCAAAGAGGGAAAAATCTTGAAAACCTTAATCAAACTAATGGAGAATAATTTCAAGGTTGATCCTCACAAACTCTTATAAATTGGAGGCAAGGGCTCATTGTCAAGGGTCGAAAGGTTGATTGTTGGAGAAGTGAAATTTTGTTAGTGTGAGGTTTCATGGTTAACATGGTTCATTGAGAACTATTTGCCTACGCATTATCACACTAGGATATTGAGGAGAGAGAGCTTGGAGTCGGAGGATTGAGGGAGGCTCGAACAAACCGATGGTTGCAACCCTCCATTTGATATAATATAATTTCCTCTACTTTGTCCACTTGATGTCTTGTTATTACATTTATTAAGTTATTTGTTAGAGATGTATGTTATAAGTGGCGTAGACTTATATTGCTTCATGTTTGATTATATGCTTGTTTTTTATTTTTTATTGTGATAAAACTGTGAAGATTACTAGTTTCGTTGTTTGCTTGCAGGATTCAGACTTGGAGCTGGTGAGGTGGACTTCCACCACACTACATTGAGCCCTCCAATAGATCACACTACACATCAAGGTAATCCTTCTCTATTTCATATTGTCAATCAAATACTTGTATGAACATGCATATATTGTCTTCGTGAATGTTGCAGCTAATCTGACTATTTGCCTTGGGTCCTGGGAAGGCACAAGAAGGATATTACTCCAGCTACCACCTGCGAATTTTACCACTAAGCTGAATTGGCGACTCCGTTGGGGACTAATCCTTAATTCCCAGCTTTTTCATTCCGAACTCTTGGTTCTTTCCCTCTATCACTTCCTATTCTGCTCACATCCCTTTCTAACCATTTGGTGTGCTCTACAACCATCTCATCATCTCACATTTTCAGAACAGGCCTTACTTGACCATAATTTCCAATTTAACCTCTGTAATGCGCCCCCTGTGTGCACTCCAAAGTGTTATAACGTAGTCCCTTCTTGAGAACAATGTGTTAGTCTAGCTATTAACACAATGTACCCTTTGTTAGGCAATGCTACTCAGCTGAAACCTAGCTATCTCACCCCTGTTGTGATTTCCTTAGCTGTTGAGTTGTTAGTTTTCAGACTGGTTCCTGTAACTAAATCTTTGTGCTTGGTTTCTTGTTGGCATATTAGTTTTTTCTTTTGAAAAGTTAGCCTAGTTGCATTTACTTTCTGAAAGAAAAAAGGAAAAATTTTGTTTTTTTTAGTTTTTCTGATATAGCTGATTATATCCTGTAAAATATTGGGTTAGATAGTTGTTAGAGAGAATTGGTATCTTTATCTTTCATAGGATGTACTGCACTATTGGATATGTGTTGTTGCATGGATGTATAAACAATTTCTCCTTGTAGAAGTAACTCTTTCTTCGAATTGAATTAAAAAAAACATTTTTTTCATGGTGTGTTAGAGTCGTTTAAATTTCATACATCAAATCCCCCTCCGAAGACTTAAATGCAAGTACACTAAAATTAAGTGCTTAAAAATCAATCAATAAATATTTTCTGAGATTACACAAAGATTAGTTCAGGCTAGGATCTTGGGATAGGAAAAGTGAGAAAACTGCCCAAGATCGCAAAACTTGAGACTAGTGTCATTAAAGAGTGAAAATCATGTTGCACTCATACTATCGGGACTGCTCCCCTCACAAAGGAGATAATTTCGAGACAACATTGGTGTGTGTGAGAAGGTAGCCTGCCTTCGATCGCATATCTAGTGGGCATTCTATGTATTGGGGTTCCCCTCGGGGATGTCGAAATTGGATTGGGGATCCAAGTGTTCTGCCCATACAGTGTGTTGTCTACGACCGTGATCCCCCTGGTAGTGTATGTGATTTGAGGTATCCATAGTTGCCATGCTTTAGGGACGAAAAAAAGATGACTGGGGCGGGCTGCCCTCGTACCTGACATAGACGGACCTTCTCTGTCTTCCTTTCTTGGGAGGGTACTCGTCTTCACGAGAGTGCTTGGCCCCATTATCTGAGGTTCAAGGGAAGCTAAATAGTAACCGTAACTGTACATATGACCAACTCTCTCTATTTGATATTTTGATACTGAGTTTCATCTCCAGCGAATGGTAGTTCTCAGACAGGGTCTTTCCCCTCTAGCTATTTGGTTGATTGACTTTTAGATTTCTTTTATTTTTTAGGTGTTGGTTTGACTATCATTGAGACTTAATAATATATCAAATTAAAATCTTGATAAAATTTATTGGTCATCGTGGCATCCTTTGACCCTCGTCGTCTATCTAGACGGAAAAGAGGCCTTCCTCCATTGAACCTAGAGTATTTGTTGAGTCTCAATGACCCAGAGTATTCTTCGGAAGAATAGTCTCCAGTGTTGAACCTTGTTTCACACATTGCTTCCCAAGATAATGTGTTGCCTGAGGATCCTTTCACAGAAGGAGTTGTGCCTCCTTATAATCCTCCTCTCACTGACCCATAGGGGCCTGTGATGATTCAGGTAGCATCAGTAGTAGCGATGTCTTCAGCTACACACACATCCAATGCACAACCGACGACCAATGGGTCTTTGGCACAGGTGGCCAACTTGGTTCCACCACCACCTCCCCCACTAGTTCTCAGTTCTTCACAACTAACTGGAAACCCTAATAGCTAGAATATGTCTGGTCCCAACAACTTGGTCACAATATCTGTGAGTGGAATTCAGAACTTTCCATTCTCCACTCCTTTCTTGTCTGTTCTCGGACTTCTGGCTACCGCTTCTACTAATGAGGCTACTACGGCTCCCCTTAGCAACCCTTTCGGTTGGAATCCCTTGTTGAGTTCGAAACCCTTGGCCTCAGTGTCAGGGGGCAGTGTTACCAACACATATGTGTCGGGGGGCACTTCGGTACCCCTCCAATCTATGGGACAAGCAGGTCCATATATTGTTAATCTGATTCCTCTTAGTGGTCAAATTTTTGGTGTGGGTTCTATACAAAATGTAAATTATGCGGCCAGTAGTATGCCACAAGCAAACTTTGTCGCGTCTATCTAAGTAGCCCTTCCCCAAACTCAATTGGGACAAGGGGGGAACTCTTACCCTGGGAGAAACCAGCCTTTTGTTCCCTTAAACAACCCTTTCGGTTGGAATCCCTTGTTGAATTTGAACCCCTTGGCCTCTATGCCAGGGTGCAGTGTTACCAACACATATGTGTCGGGGGGCACTTCAATACCCCTCCAATCTATGGGACAAGCAGGTCCATCCATTGTTAATCCAATTCCTATTAGTGGTCAACCTTTTGGTGTAGGGTCTATACCAAATGTAAATTATGCATCCAATAGTATGACACAAGCAAACTCTGTCGCGTCTATCTGGGTAGCCCTTCCCCAAACTCAATTGGGACAAGGGGGGGACTATTACCATGGGGGCAGCTAGCCTTTTGTCCTGCAGTTTAATAACCATTATGGACAACCATCTTACATCCCTACACCGCCACTACCTAGAAACTATTATCAGACGAGTCCTGCATATCACGTTGGAAACACTTTGACAGGAGAGACCTACAGTCCGATTGGTCAACCAACACCTCCTTGGTCAGACTCGGGGGAAACAACACAATTGTCATTTTTGGCAACCTTAGACATCCCTGATATGTATAAATTGACCAACGATCCCATTAATCACAACCCGCTTTGGTCTCCTATACTGCATAAAATTCCTTCAGATATCCGTGAGTTTGAAGGGAAACAAGGGGATGACCCGACCACACATGTCACCACCTATAATCTATGGTTTGTTTCTAATTCCATGGTGGATGACAGCATCCGGCCCAGGCGCTTTCCCCGAACCCTCACAGGAAACACTGCCAAGTAGTACATCGAGTTACCATGAGTTCCAGTTAACACATTTGGTGCCTTAGAAATGGAATTTCTCAAACACTTTCAATTCCCTATCTGCAACGAAACCAGAACAAAACTTCTAATCACGTTGCACCAAGAAACTTCCACCCACTTCTCCGGTCACATACATGAATGGAGATGTAGGCAGAGGCTTGTCAAAGCCCCAATTTCATATCATCTATTATCGGATTGGTTCTGTAAGTCACTCCTTCCTCACATAGCTAAGGATGTTTCCTTAGCAGGTGCAGTCATAGAAGACCAATCCATCCATCGTGCACAACATCTAGATCTACTCCCCCATGCCCACTATAAATTCCAATGCTCTCGCAACTCAGCAACCCGGAGCGCATGCCGACGGCCTCGTTGGCACAACCTGATCCAGATTTATGCAGGACTGCAATAAAATACAGAAATAGCCATAAAAACAAAGATGTAATGGAAATAATGATTCATTTCATTAATATCAAATAATAGAAATATGCTTACAGACATAATGGAAATCAAATAGCTAAGTTGTTGGAAGCCTATCTTTAAGAAGAGATGTGGCGACTACATGCCTCTGACATGTGTTACAATGAGGCTCGAGGGCCTATTTATTACTGAGAAACAATGGAAAACTCTAAACGTCCAAAAACCTAACCCTAGGAGATGAAGTGCCAACTATGGGCCCCGTTTGGGTAAATTGGTGTTACAACTTCCAGGAGTCGTAACTTTGGCATACTATCTCTGTTTGACACACATGATACATCGTTATAAAGATATATCTGCGGACTACAATTGTTGACTGTGAATATCGATTCTGGAATGGAATCATACCACGAATATTGATTCCCAAACAGAATCATCTTTGCCGGAGGCATGATGCCCAAAAAACGTCGTTTTGGGCTTCAAAACGGCTCCGTGAGTTCAGGACTTGAAAAACTGCTAAAAATAGTAAGTTGTGCTGAAATTGAAAAACTGAAAGGACCGATGGTGGCATTTCAAATGGAATAGGTGGGCGGCCACCAATATCCACTTGGATCATTAGGGTCCCAAAACGGCTCCGGGAGTGCATGACACGAAAACCTGCTAAAAATAGTAAGTTGTGTTGAAAGTGAAAAGTTGCAAGAATTGATGGTGCAGGTCCAAATGGAATAGGTGGGTGGCCACTGATATCCACCTGGATCATTCCTCCCTCCTTAGGAAGAAATGGTACCCATTGCGTTGAGATCCTCCATGAGATGAGGCAAATTCTGTTGAACTGGGTATTAGATTTGTCGAAGATGTCATGGACCTGCGGGCAGACATGCTAGATGTGTTTAGTAAATTTGATTTCTTTATTAGCCTTAGACAGTACAAGTTTGGATTATGTTTGTGTAGTTGTAAGAGGTATGGCAATATCAGGTGACAGTGCGTTGGGGGTCAGATCAATGGAGTACTTGTCCTGACAGTGTAGAGGAACCTTTATGAGTGAGTAGAAAATGTCCTCGTATTCCTCCATGACTTTGTCCATCTACTGCAGCCTTGCAGGGGAGCCCTGTTTCAAGGTTGTGCCCACAATATTCTTCTTACCCTGTGAGCGAGTTGTAATGAAAATAAATTTCCTGGTTTGGGAAACAATCTTACTGCCTTGTTTTGGAGTAGTCAAAGAGATGGCAGGATGCGGTACTACCTCAGGTATCCTGTAAAATTTATTTCCCAAAGTAATAATAACAGAATGAGTCCTAGACTCATACACAACATGTCGCCTCCATAAGTATGGTTGGCCCAATAATACATCAGCTACATCAAGAGGAGCAACATCACACACTACCTCATCTGTGAATGGCTTGATATTGTACAGAAGACGACACTGCTAGCAAACATGTAGATCTCTCCCTGGGTGAAGCCACCAAATGGTATATGGCTATGGGTGTGTTAAGGTCTGTAGGCCGAGCCGCTTCACGACCTCTGCTGAAATGAGGTTCTTTTGGCTTCCGCTATCGACAAGGAATTGTAGTGGAGAACCCTTCACCCACATCTTCGAATGGAAGAGGCGCTCCCCCTCCTCTGGATCATCAGTATCCTCCCTCTCGATCTTGATGGTGGC
Source organism: Pinus albicaulis (assembly GCA_034641835.2). Classification (NCBI taxonomy): domain Eukaryota; kingdom Viridiplantae; phylum Streptophyta; class Pinopsida; order Pinales; family Pinaceae; genus Pinus; species Pinus albicaulis. Next base: position 69,768 of record JAXQQM020069160.1, read on the forward strand.
AACAATGTCACTGGGATCCGCATCAATGATCTGCTTCCCTTTTTCATTGCCTTTGTCTGGTTCTGACTTAGGATCAGAACATGCATTTGATTCGGGTGCCTTTAGTTTGGCCACCAACGACTATTTGGCTCGACACTCGTTTGTGCTGTGAGTGGGGCTATTATGAAATTCACACCACTTTCCCGTGTCCTCCTTTGGATTTGTGGTGTTGTTATGAGTTGTCTCGCTTTGGCCTTGCCCCTTGTTCTACGGTTCAGGGGCGCCTTTCCCTGGCTTTGGATTCGCGGATCCAAAGTCTCGCTTATTCTACTTAAATTTTTGCTCGATCTTGGTGGCATAGCGATATTTCATGCCAAGCGATGTAATGTCGAGGAACTCCATTTCCTCCTGAATGTGTTTGTGCAAACAGTTGCGGTACTTGAGCACCAAATGTCTCTGAATCTTTAATACCAAAATTTGTGCGCAGGGTATGGAACAAATTCGTCAGTTCGTGCACATCTTGATCCCTTTGCTACCGCAGCATAGTCCATTAGATGTACTTGTACTCATAGCTCCCCATGGGTTAATATTGTTCCTTGATGCCATCCCGGAACGAATTCCATGTGGGTGCGACCGAGAACAGAGAGGGTTTTGTCCCATCCTTTAGCTCACAGTAGGTTTCCCACCAATCTTTGACATGGAGGGCGGCTTTGAGGAGTGCAAAACTAATATTTTCTCAGTCGGAGAAATCATGGACCGAGAAATACCCTTCCAACAAATTCAACCATCTATCTACAACGTCTACATCTATATGGCCTTCAAATATAGGAATGTCAAAGTTTACCTGTACCTTGAAGGGAGTGGTGCCTCCAAAGTCGTTGTTGGATGTAGATGCGCAGTAGGTGGGCAACCTTTGAAGGATTTGAGCAAAGTTATCCATCATCGCGTTCATTTGTTTCTCGAGGGCCTCCTCGAGCAATATTTTGATAGGATCTCCTGCTCCCTCGTCTTTATTTTCTATCGCCATGGGAGGTCGTCGGGGTTTGCGAGGCTGATCTTGCAAGGGTTCAACCAAATCGAGCCCTAACTCCTTATATCCTTAGCGCATTGGCGACATGCAAAGAAAAACAGAGAAACAGCAGACTTAGGTCTTATACCACTGATTCGGATTTATGCAGGAACACAATAAAATATAGAAATAGCCATAAACACAGAGATGCAGAGGAAATTATGCTTCGTTTCATTAATATAAAATAACATAAATATTCTTACAGACATAATGGAAATCAAATAGCTAGGGCATTGGAAGCTTATCTCTGAGAAGAGAAGTGGTGGCTACATGCCTCTGCACTGTGTTACAATGAGGCTCGAGGGCCTATTTATTATTGAGAAACAATGGAAAACTCTAAACGTCCAAAAACCTAACCCTAGGAGATGAAGCACCAACTATGGGCCCCATTTGGGTAAATTGGTGTTTCAACTTCCCAGAGTCGTAACTTTGGCATACTATCTCTGTTTGACACACATGATACATCGTTAGAAAGATCTATTTGAGGATTACAACTGTTGACCCCGAATATCGATTCTGGAATGGAATCATATTGCGAATATCGATTACGGAACATAATCTTAATTTTTGGAGGCACGATGCCCAAAAAACATTATTTAGGGCCTCAAAATGGCTCTAGAAGTTCAGGACCTGAAAAATTGCTAAAAATAGTAAGTTGTGCTGAAACTGAAAAACTGAAAGGACTGATGGTGGTGTTTCAAATGGAACAGGTGGGCGGCCACCAATATCCACCTGGATCAGTAGGGTCCCAAAACAGTGCCGGGAGTGCAGGACCCAAAAACTTGCAAAAAATAGTAAGTTGTGCTGAAAGTGAAAAGATGCAAGAACTGATGTTGCAGGTCCAAATGGAATAGGTGGGTGGCCACCGATATCCACTTGGATCATTCGTCCCTCCTGAAGAAGCAACGGTCCCCATCGCGTTGAGATCCTCCATGAGATGAGGCAAATTCTATTGAACTGGGTATTAGATTTGTCGAAGATGTCATGGACCCGTAGGCAGACATGCTGGATGCGTTTAGTAAATTTGGTTTCTTTATTAGCCTCAGACAATACATGTGTGGATTATGTTTGTGTATTTATATGAGGTATGGCAACATCAGGTGGCAGTGCGTCGAGGGTCAGATCAATGGAGTGCTTGTCCTGACAGTGTATAGGAACCTCTGTGAGTGAGGAGAAAATGTCCTCGTATTCCTCCATGACTTTGTCCATTTGTTGCAGCCGTGTAGGGGAGCCCTGTTTCGAGGTTGTGGCCACAATATTCTTCTTTCCCTATGAGTGAGTTGTAATGAAAATAAATTTCCTGGTTTGGGAAACAATCTTACTGCCTTGTTTTGCAGTAGTCAAAGAGATGGCAGGAGGCAGTACTACCTACGGTATCCTGTACAAGTTATTTCCCAAAGTAATAATAACAACATGAGGCCTAGACTCATACACAACATGTCGCCTCCATAAGTATGGTTGGCCCAATAATACATCAAATACATCAAGAGGAGCAACATCACACACTACCTCATCCATGAATGGCTTAATACTGTATGGAAGGCGACACTGCTGGCGAACGCGTAGATCTCTCCTTGCATGAAGCCACCTGATGGTATATGGCTGCGGGTGTGCTATGGTTGGTAGGTCAAGCTGCTTCATGACATTTGCTGAAATGAGGTTCTTTTGGCTTCCGCTATCGACAACAAACTGTAGTGGAGAACCCTTCACCCACATCTACGAATGGAAGAGCTGCTCCCCCTCCTCTGGATCATCGAGATCCTCCCTCTAGATATTGATGGTTGCTACAATGGCACTGGGATCCGCGTCAATGATCTGCTTCCCTTTTTCATTGCCTTTGTCTGGTTATGACTCAGGATCAGAACATGCATCCAATTCGGGTGCCTTCAGTTCAGCCACCAACGACTGTTTGGCCCGACACTCGTTTGTGCTGTGAGTGGGGCTATTATGAAATTCACACCACATCCCCGTGTCCTTCTTTGGATTTGTGGTGTTGTTATGAGTCACCCCACTTTGGACTTGCCCCTTGTTCTGCGGTTCGGGGGCGCCTTTCCCTGGCTTTGGATTCGCGGATCCAAAGTCTCACTTCTTCTGCTTAAATTTATGCTCAATCTTGGCGGCATAGCGATATGTTGTGCCAAGCGATGTAATGTCGAGGAACTCCATTTCCTCTTAAATGTGTCTGTGCAGACAGTTGCGGTACTTGAGCACCAAATGTCTCTCTGAATCTTTAATACCCAAATTTGTGTGCAAGGTATGGAACAAATTCGTTAGTTCATGCACATCTTGATCCCTTCGTTGTCGTAGTGTGGTCCATTGGATGTACTTGTTTTCATAGCTCCCCACGAGGTAATATTGTTCCTTGATGCCATCTCGGAACGAATTCCAAGTGGGTGCAACCGAGAACAGAGAGGGTTATGTCTCATCCTTTTGCTCACAATAGGTTTCCCACCAATCTTTGACATGGGGGGCGGCTTTGAGGAGTGCAAAAATAATCTTTTCTCGGTCGGAGAAATCATGGACCGAGAAATACCCTTCTAGCGAATTCAACCATCTATCTACGACGTCTGCATCTATTTGGCCTTCAAATATAGGAATGTCAAAATTTACCTGTACCTTGAAGGGAGTGGCGTCTCCAGAGTAGCTGTTGGATGCAGATGCGCCGTAGGTGGGCAGTTGTTGAAGGATCTGAGCAAAGTTATCCATCATCGCGTTCATTTGTTTCTCGAGGGCCTCCTCCAGCAATATTTTGATAGGATCTCTTGCTCCCTTGTCTTTCTTTTCTTCAGCCATGGGAGGTCGTTGAGGTTTGCGAGGCTGATCTTGCAAGGGTTCAACTAGATCGAGCCTTAACTCCTTATTCCCTGACCACGTTGGGGACATGCAAATAAAAACAAAGAAAGAGCAGACATGCTCTTATACCATTGATTCGGATTTATGCAGGAATGCAATAAAATACAAAAATAGCCATAAACACAGAGATGCAGCGGAAATAATGATTCATTTCATTAATATCAAATAACAGAAATATGCATACAAACATAATGGAAATCAAATAGCTAGGGTGTTGGAAGCTTATCTCTGAGAAGAAATGTGGCGGCTACATGCCTCTGCACTGTGTTACAATGAGGCTCGAGGGCCTATTTATTATTGAGAAACAATGGAAAAATCTAAACGTCCAAAAACCGAACCCTAGGAGATGAAGTGCCAACTATGGGCCCCATTTGGGTAAATTGGTGTTTCAACTTCCTAGAGTCGTAACTTTGGCATACTATCTATGTTTGACACATATGATACATCGTTAGAAATATCTATCCGAGGACTACAACTGTTGACCATGAATATCTATTTTGGAATGGAATCATACAACGAATATCGATTCCGGAATAGAATCATTTTCGTCGGAGACGCAATGCCCAAAAAATGTCGTTTAGGGCCTCAAAACGGCTCTGGAAGTTTAGGACCCGAAAAAACTGCTAAAAATAGTAAGTTGTGCTAAAACTGAAAAACTAAAAGGATTGATGGTGACATTTCAAATGGAATAGGTGGGTGGCCACCAATATCCACCTGGATCATTAGGGTTCCAAAACGGCTCCGGAAGTGCAGGACCCGAAAACCTGCGAAAAATAATAAGCTGTGTTGAAAGTGAAAAGCTGCAAGAATTGATGGTGTAGGTCCAAATGGAATAGGTGGGTGGCCACCGATATCCACTTGGATCATTCCTCCCTCTTTAGGAAGCAATGTTCCCCATTGCGTTGAGATGCTCCATGAGATGAGACAAATTCTATTGAACTGGGTATTAGATTTGTCGAAGATGTCATGGACCTGTGGGCAGACATGCTGGATGCGTTTAGTAAATTCGGTTTCTTTATTAGCCTCAGACAGTACATGTGTGGATTTTGTTTGTGTAGTTGTATGAGGTATGGCAACATCAGGCGGCGGTGCGTCGGAGGTCAGATCAATGGAGTTCTTGTCTTGACAATGTAGAGGAACCTCTGTGAGTGAGGAGAAAATGTCCTCGTATTCCTCCATGACTTTTTCCATCTGCTACAGCCATGCAGGGGAGCCCTGTTTCGAGGTTGTGGCCACAATATTCTTCTTTCTCTTTGAGCGAGTTGTAATGAAAATAAATTTCCTGGTTTGGGAAACAATCTTACTACCTTGTTTTGTAGTAGTCAAAGAGATGGTAGGAGGCGGTACTACCTCCGGTATCCTATACAAGTTATTTCCCAAAGTAATAATAATAGCACAAGGCCTAGACTCATACACAACATGTCGCATCCATAAGTATGGTTGGCCCAATAATACTTCAGCTACATCAAGACGAGCAACATCACACACTACCTCATCTGTGAATGGCTTGACACTGTATAGAAGGCGACACTGTTGGCGAATGCGTAGATCTCTCCCTAGGTGAAGCCACCCAATGGTATACGGCTGCAAGTGTGTTATGGTCGGTAGGCCAAGCCGCTTCACGACCTCTGTTGAAATGAGGTTCTTTTGGCTTTTGCTATCGACAAGGAATTGTAGTGGAGAACCCTTCACCCACATCTACGAATGGAAGAGGTGCTCCCCTTCCTCTAGATCATCGGGATCCTCCCTCTGGATCTTGATGGTGGCAACAATGGCACTGGGATCCGCATCAATGATCTGCTTCCATTTTTCATTTCCTTTGTCTGGTTCTGACTCAGGATCAGAACATGCATCTGATTCGGGTTCCTTTAGTTCGACCACCAACAACTGTTTGGCCCGACATTCGTTTGTGTTGTTAGTGGGGCTATTATGAAATTCACACCACTTCCCTGTGTCCTTCTTTGGATTTGTGGTGTTGTTATGAGTCACCCCACTTTGGCCTTGCCCCTTGTTCTGTAGTTCGGGGGCGCCTTTCCCTGGCTTCGGATTCGCAGATCCAAAGTCTTGCTTCTTCCGCTTAAATTTCTGCTCGATCTTGGCGGCATAGCAATATTTCATGCCAAGCGATGTAATGTCGAGGAACTCCATTTCCTCCTGAATATGTATGTGTAGACAACTGTGGTACTTTAGCACCAAATGTCTCTCTGAATATTTAATACCCAACTTTGTTCGCGGGGTATGGAACAAATTCGTCAGTTCGTGCACATCTTGATCTCTTTGCTGCCACAACATGGTCCATTGGATGTACTTGTCCTCATAGCTCCCCACTGGGTAATATTGTTCCTTGATGCCATCTCAGAACGAATTCCAAGTGGTTGCGGCCGAGAACAGAGAGGTTTATGTCCCGTCTTTTTGCTCACAGTAGGTTTCCCACCAATATTTGACATCGAGGGTGGCTTTGAGGAGTGCAAAAATAATCTTTTTCGGTCGGAGAAATCATCGACTGAGAAATACCCTTCTAGCAAATTCAACCATCTATCTACAACGTCTGCATCTATCTGGCCTTCAAATATAGGAATGTCAAAGTTTACCTGTACCTTGAAGGGAGTGGTGCCTCCAAAGTGGTTGTTAGATGCAGATGCGTCGTAGGTGGGTAGTTGTTGAAGGATCTGAGCAAAGTTATCCATCGTCACGTTCATTTGTTTCTCGAGGGCCTCCTCGAGCAATATTTTCATAGGATCTCCTGCTCCCTTGTCTTTCTTTTCTTCTTTCATGGGAGGTCTTCGAGGTTTGCGAGGCTGATCTTGCAAGGATTCAACTAGATCAAGCCCTAACTCCTTATACCCTGACCACGTTGGGGACATGCAAAGAAAAAAAGAGAGAGAAGACAAGCTCTTATACCACTGATCCGGATTTATGCAGGAAAACAATAAAATACAGAAATAGCCATAAACACAGAGATGCAGCGGAAATAATGCTTTATTTCATTAATATCAAATAACAAAAATATGCTTACAGACATAATGGAAATCAAATAGCTAGGGTGCTGGTAGCTTATCTCTAAGAAGAGATGTGGCGGCTACATGCCTCTGAACTATGTTACAACGAGGCTCGAGGGCCTATTTATTATTGAGAAACAATGGAAAACTCTAAACGTCCAAAAACCTAACCCTAGGAGATGAAGTGCCAACTATGGACTTGTGTGGTACCCTATATGATGCGCATTTTATTGTTTAAGAGATCATGCTATCTACTGCTTCTTGTATTGACCAAGCCATCATATGCCAAAAATCATTTTCACACTGTTTGTTTGCACCATTGCTCTGTACTATCTTCAAAATAAATTATCTTTGTCTTGTTTTGTGTCGACTGATGTAGGACACCTTATTGTCTACCTTTTGACAAATCTCTTCCTATCGACTTCACTGTCTTATCTAGGAAGGTGATCCAGAAACATATCAGTACCATGGAACTTGCAGACCTCAGTGGTAGGTTACTTGTCTTTGATTGGGGGTTTTCATCATTGGCTCCTGGTCGGATAATTCTACGAGTGTTCGACATCAATACCATTTTTTCACACTCGCTAGATTAGACTGGGAATCTTAGAGACCATCATCCTTATCGGTGGCCATCCTTACGTCTGTTAACAGTTTTCATCATTGACTAGTAATCATACAATTTCTCACATGTTAGACTACAACTCCTTTATTCACATGTGTAGAAATATGCAGTTCAGAGAAGCGACAACCAAGACCTTGGGTAGAGGCTTACATCATTCAACTGTGTTTCCTCTCCCAAGTTGCGTATATTGTTTTCAGAGACAGCTTATCAGATTGATCCTTTCATGACACAAGCTTACACATTGCGCTTATCGGTTGACATACTGGTCATATCTCTTCCTAGTAGAGAAATCACTTCGATACAACTATTGAGCATGGGAATGCCCAACTCAAAACAAATATATATATATATATATTTTTGACATATGTTGTTTAATTGAGGTTTTCCACAGTCCTTCAACTCCTCTCTCGCTCTACTACACATATATAAAGTATTTCATCCATCGTCTTCGTCTCTGACCTCACACTTTACGGGGAATCTGTTATACAGCAAATGACCTCCTCATGAGCTAAGAGAAGGACACATGGATGGAAGGAATTAACCTAGACAGAGACATATTTTTTCATGGTAACGCACCCCAAAACTACCAGGCCGAGTTATAATGCTTCTTTGCTTCCTGTAGGGAGCGTTAGTGCCTAGGTTAACACCCTATTTTTCCTAAAGGGTCGTGTTACCCATGTTTTATGAAGAATGAGAGGGAAATTCTGAGTTAACTGATTGATATTTCCGGTTTTTTCTCAAAGAATCGGTCCAAAAAGCTGGCAACCTACGTTGCAGGCCTATGATTGGACATTTCTAAACCTAACTAAGAATCCAAAGAGGGAAAAAGCTAGAAAAGGATGGAAACATCATGGATTTTTCCCTAAGAAAACTAATGGAGAAGAATGGCAAGTTTGATTCTCCCAAAATCTTATAAATTGGAGGCAAGGGCTCCTTGTCAAGGGACAAAAGGTTGATTGTGGGAGGAGCGAACTTTTGTTAGTGTGAGGTTTCATGGTTGGCACGGTTCATTGAGAACTATTTGCATAAGCATTGTCACACTAGGATATTGAGGAGAGAGAGCTTGGAGTCAGAGGATTGAGGGAGGCTTGACGAAATCGATGGTTCTAACGCTCCTTCATTTAATATAATAGAACTGCCTCTATTTTGTCCACTTGATGTCTTGTTATTACATTTATTAAGTTATTTGTTAGAGATATATATGTTATAAGTGGCTTATACTTATATTGTTTCATGTTTGATTATATGTTTGTCTTTGATTATTTATTGTGATAATACTGTGAAAATTACTAGTTTCATTGTTCATTACAGATCTCGTACTTGAGCTGTGAGTGATGCAATGATTTAGACCAAAACACTTTTTGTACATAAATAAACATTAGAGGGGGGTCTCATGTTTATTTTCCCCATGTAAATATCCATGGTCGGGTTATTCTAGTTAATTAGAAAGGAAAATGTAACTTCCCGTATGATTGAGCGGCACCTGAAGAGATAGTCAGTTTTGGAAGTTAGTTTAATTTGTATCTGTAGGAATTTGAAGAGTTTGTGAGTCATCAAGGAATTGAATCGATTCCTTGTAGTTTTATAAATATAAACCTATGTGATAGAGGCTGGACAGACCCGCACAGGAAGGGCTACACAGGCCTGCACCTGTACTTGCAAAGAGCTTCATAGGAAAGGAAGAAGGCCATCAGATTGAAGACCTGGCCAGTTAATAATCGTAACTCAATTCATTTGTAATTAAGAAATGTTCAGTATATTTGTGCTTCCGAGAGTTAATTCATGTGTGAATGTATGTCCACTTTGTTGAATAAATTCTGTGTAGAAATATATGTATGCATCCTGGTGAAGAGTAACAGAGCCTGTGTAATTAGAGTTCGAATCCCATAGCCAAAGATGTGAGTGAAGGGATAGAACCTGCATAATTTATAGTATGAATCTCGGCGTGGAAGACGGCGTTAATTCGTGTGTGTGATTAAGTCCGGTGATGCTCTGCATGCGTAAGAGTTCTCTAACTCTAAAATCAATGTAGTCTGTTCCCGTGCGATTGCATAACTCCAATTTCTGGAGTGATATAGTCGAGAGTGTATGCCATAGCAGAGGCATGAATTTAATCCATGCCTAAGCGATATGGTTATTCATCGGATGAGCCTGTATAGTGAGGAGCGAAGACGCATTGGAACCATTTTAAATTGAATAGATGGAACCTGGACATGACGGAACGAAGAACCGGAACCTGGAGGGGCGGAACTGTGACACAGGAACAGAAATGGCAGTTTAGAACCAAAGGGTGGTAATTTCCGCACCACTTTTATAAGGAAAGTGGTATTGATAATTTCGCAGCGATTCCATTGATCATACGCCACGTGGCTAGGCCACTGTTCAAATACCGCTCGTTAAAGTGCGCCTTCGCGCGTTATAAATCGACTGTGGACGCCGAGCGGAATGGATGTATACTGTTGATCTGGAGGTTCGGGATCTAATGGTGATCGTTTGCTATAGGTGCGCAGAGTTTAACAGAGGTGCGCGGGGTTTAGGAGAGGTACGGTGTACGTGTGTGTATCGTGGGGCCCGGCGGAGTTATAGATATATATATGAATTGAGCACTTTATAAGGTCCAAACATAATATATAAGTCGGGGATATATATAATGGTTATGGCGCGATATTACGCGAGTTAATGTATGGTTCAGTGGCCAAGTGTTATGTTACATATAATGGTTGAATATGCGGAGACTTGCATATATTATACCCATTGAATTATTTAGGTGTGCGGAGCCTTGTTATTGGACGTAACATGAGATTGGAGTAAAGGATAATTAAATCCACAGGAAACCCCTTATCGAATGAAAGGATAGCATCCGGTTGTTGTGAGATTGTAGGACAGCGCATGCTATAAAGATTGGAATTAATATCTCAAATCTCAGAGATTTGAGATATTAACACTCTCGGAATTAAGTGTTGAATCTGCCAAATTTTGGGAAATAAAATTTAGATGCATTTACACACACATTTAGGATTAATCAAAATACCGAATGTGGGTGAAGTTTTCGGTTACCCCTGCACCAGAGTGGTATCAGAGCTAGAATTTAATTAGCTCATTGAAAAGTTTATTTTGGACATGCACATGTACTGAAACATAAAAGAATAGTTGATATTTGAATCTGTTTGACAGAGGAAACTACAGATTTTATTTGACATACAGTGAAGGTCTCCAGATGAGCAGAATCTGGATTGGAAGACAGAAGATTGCAGTAGATAGATGCAGTGCAGGTGAAAAGAAGAGAAAAGAAGCAAGATCAGTCAGGGATCTTGAGAGGTAAGAGAGTGAGCCTGGTATTCAGCTAGAGGCTGGATAAGGAGGACATTTGTGGTGTTCTCGAGAGAAGATGAGCCTTATTTGAACTCTGGTTGGAAGGTATTGTTTACAGAATACAGAGTACAAGCAATTGAGAAAGACATCTCAGCAGAAGTAGATCACCAGCTTTGAGAGCAGTGATAGAGGAATATAGCAAGGGATTCTGAGTGCATAAAGAGTGTGGTAGAACCTGAATAATTCCCAACTGAGGTTGGATGAATGAAGAAAAGGGATGTTCTTGAGAAAGTTGCAGAGTGAAGCCTAGAGAGCAGAGAGAGTGCTCAGGAGGTTCCAAAGAGAGGGGACCAGTACTTGCCAAAAGCCGGAGCTCCAGAGAGAAGCTTGGTGAGGTGAGTTGCAGCAAGAGAGCTTGCTGTGCAGAGGCTTAGTGCAGCTTGTGAGTGAAGAACTCCTAGAGAAGGGAATGGCTACTGAGGGCCATAACAGAGACTGTAGTGATTGCAGAGGTTCTGAGAGAAACCACAGCAGGAGAGTGTGTGAAGATGCCAAAGCAAATGGCATGAAGAAGAAGAAATCCACAGATGAAGAATTGCAGAGAGAATTAGCTGAGATCAGGAAAGAGTTTAATGAATTGAAGAGATGGATAGAATAAAGCCAGAGAATTGAGTGGCTCATGAAGAAGAAGATAAAGTGGCTGAGGCTACAAAGGAAGAAGGAGCAGATGATGAATGCTCAGATGAAAAAGGAAATACTCAGGGCAATTGAGTATTTGGAAAAGGACTTGGAGATTGAAGCTTCAAGTGGGACCAAGGGGTCCAAGAGCCTTACATCTGACATATTTTGTATTATTGCAGGAACAGCAGGCGAGAGAGAGAAAAATGTTGATGTTGTCACTAAGGAAGAAAATGGAGCAGCTACATGTTTTGAGGATGTCCATGCACAGTGGGGGAAAGATTCTGCTTTCCAACATATTGGAAGTAGAAGAGCTTTAGTTCGTGATATTGGCCAGAAGTTGGAAGTTGAACAGCTTGAGGACTCTGAAGAAGAGACCATTGAAGAATCTCTGGAGAAAATGAAAGACTTGGAACAACAGAAATAATTGATGATTAGATCATCAATTGAGACCATGAGGTCTTGTGTTTTTGCATCTGACAAGTTGTGTGTGAATGCAGGTGTTAAGGAAGGTAGTTCACATGATGAAAATGTGACAGATGAAGTTGACTGTTGCCAAGTAAAGTATGATGAGTATCTTTCAGATGAAGAACAAATTGAACCACTGCAGCAGAAGGAGTTCATTAATTCCTTATTTGGTAGAGGAGATTGTTTCAATGGGGATGAGGATGATGAGTTTGTCATTAATGCTGATAATGACAGGCTGCTTTTGATAAATGGCCATGTGGAGAATGATGGACAGGTAGCTGGAGTCTTTGCAGAGATGGGAAATCAGGATTCCATTTTGATGAAGGCAGAGGAGATAGTGACAGCAGAAGACAATGAAGATGTTGAGGATGTTCTCTTGGAGGAGATGCCAAGATTGTGGCATGAGCAGAGGACAGAACCACAGAGAGAAGGTGTTCAGATGGTAAGGACAAAAATGATCAAGATGAGAGAGTTCATGAAATGCTCCGAATAGAAAGACATCTTTGAAGGAGATGGGGCGAAGAGAGACTGGCTTTACGCCCCAAGAAATGTTTAAGATTTGAATCAAAGCATTCACAGTCATGGTAGAGAAAGAAAGCCGACAAGATAACGAGGTGCTGATGAAGAAGAAAGGGCTTTGAGGCCTTAGAATCTTAATGAGAGCAACTCTGCTGATGTTAAAGATAATTCGTCATGATGGGGCAATAATTGAAGAGAAGGAGAATTCTCATGACTTTAAACCATGGAATGGGAAATTGAGTCGCCCACTGCATGTCAATCGTGCAGATTCCTTACAAGAGAGAAGGTGACCCTGGACTTAGAATCAAGTTTAATGAGAAGACACAATGATAACAGGAGAAAAGGATTGTCAATGTATCATCGTAGGGACCATTGGTCCTGGGCCTTGAATTTGATAGAGGGCATTGTGTTGACAGTAGGTATGATAGACATCCACTACTTGGAATCTGTCTTGAAGAAGATGAAGAGTTGAAACAGCAAAATGAGGATGATGCAATGAATGAAGATGAGACAAATGATGTCTCATAAGAAAATATTTTTTGCTATTTGGAGAGTAAAGAGTGAATTGGCTTGTTCAATAGCCAAGTATAGGGAGATTGGAAGAGAAGGATCTGATGGTGACTAGTTTACACAGGGAGAATCGTAGTTTGACACCTCCATTGCAGATGAAGGCTGTTGGCTAGAGGACTTGATTTGACCACTGGAATCAATCAAGAAGGAGGAGGGTAATTGTTGAAGATTGCCAAGGCAGAAGAAGAAGATGCTGAGCCTGAGTTGCAGCATGGAGAAGATTTGTTTGGCCAAAGGAGATGTCAAGAATGTTTGCTGAAGGTATTCAGAAAAGGAGGTGAAATGCCAGAACAGCCTGAGTGTTGCCGGCAGCAGAGTGTCAAGCAACAACATGAAGTGTTGCTGCAAGTAGAGGAGCATAAGTTTATCAAGCAGCAGTAGAGGACATGGATGATTGGGTGGCAAGAAGTTATTGTACTGAATAAGGCAAAAAGAAGAAAAACTGAAGAGATAAGAATGTAAAAAAAGAAATAGAAGCAAGCATCCTATACTTCAGAGGAAAGATTTAGGAAATTGAATGAAGACAGAAATCCATGGAGGATGCTCTGTGAGGGAGGATAAAGTGTTAAGGTGCCAGGAATTGCTAAAGAATAAGAAAGAGACAGTCATTGGCTGTGAGGGCATAGAAAGTGGAAAGCTACAACACAAGGTATGGCAGCCAGGAGGAATGCAGAGGAGGAATGCTGCAACAAATAACCAGTTGCAGAGCAGAGTATGGGATCCAGGCAGATAAAGATGAAACACATGATCAGGAGATCATGAATCATTTGAACCTGGGGAGTCTGATGCAGGAGCATTAGACCCGAAACACTTTTTGTACATAAATAAACATTAGAGGGGGGTCTCATGTTTATTTTCCCCATGTAAATATCCGTAGTTGAGTTATTTTAATTAATTAGGAAGGAAAATATTGTAACTGCCCAAATGATTGAGGGGCACCTGAAGAGATAGTCAGTTTTGGAAGTTAGTTTAATTTGTATCTCTAGGAATTTGAAGAGTCTGTGAGTCATCAAGGAGTTGAATCGATTCCTTGTATTTGTATAAATATAAACCTCTGTGATAGAGGCTGGAGGGACCTGCACAGGAAGGGCTACACAGGCCTGCACCTGTACTTGCAGAGAGCTGCATAGGAAAGGAAGAAGGCCATCAGATTGAAGACCTGGCCAGTTAATAATCGTAACTCAATTCATTTGTAATTAAGAAATGTTCAGTATATTTGTGCTTCAGAGAGTTAATTCATGTGTGAATGTATGTCCACTTTGTTGAATAAATTCTGTGTAGAAGAATATGTATGCATCCTGGTGAAGAGTAACAGAGCCTGTGTAATTAGGGTTCGAATCCCATAGCCAAAGATGTGAGTGAAGGGATAGAACCTGCATAATTTATAGTATGAATCCCGGCGTGGAAGACGGCGTGAATTTTTGTGTGTGATTAAGTACGGCGATGCTCTGCATGCGTAAGGGTTCTCTGACTCTAAAATCAATGTAGTCCGTTCCCGTGCGATTGCATAGCTCCAATTTCTGGAGTGATATAGTCGAGAGTGTATGCCATAGCAGAGACATGAATTTAATCCATGCCTAAGCGATATGGTTATTCATCGGATGAGCCTGTATAGTGAGGAGCGAAGACGCATTGGAACCATTTTAAATTGAATAGACGGAACCTGGACACGATGGAACGAAGAACCAGAACCTGGAGGGGCGGAACCGTGACACAGGAATAGAAATGGCGGTTTAGAACCGAAGGGTGGTAATTTCCGCACCACTTTTATAAGGAAAGTGGTATTGATAATTTCTCTAATATTTAATAACATTAACTGCTAGTGTATTAAAAGACAAGTCGTATTAAACTTTGTATCAAGGCTAGAAATATTTCAAAGTGGGTCAAAAAGAGACAAAGCAACGACACACTGCATGGGGAAAGCCAAGCAATGGGAAATTAACACTGAAAGAATGGAGTGTAAAGCTGCAAGCTAACAGAAATATAAAAGGTCATGGAATGCCGCACTAAACGCAAAACCATGTATTAAAAGAAAATGCCAAGTGAAGATGCACTAGGAAATTCAGGGTCGAGAAACAGGAGGAAAGAGACCCATACCCCACAATTCAGGAATTCTGCATGGCACAGATGTGACCCAATGTTAGAAGGAGGTGGCAGGAGTTTGCCGCGTGGTGGTGACGTGGCAGATCGAAAGGTGGACCCTCACGATAGGTAGGTTATGTATTTAATCTGCGTAAGGGCTCATATGTTTCAGAAACTATACAGTGTATACGATAAAAAGGTAAGGTAAAGTCCATTAGGTCAGCTGGTACCGAGACCCATACCAGCCTTAAACCCGGCACGAGGCGCCCACCTGCACTCTGACACACCCAATCCTTATGCGCCGCGTGCCTCACTGTCAGTGTCCTTAGGACACTTGCCTTCATTCGTTTTATCCATTCGTCTTTTTATCTCGAATTACCTAGTCCAGAGATAACATTCCCTTCGTATTTCACTCCAGTAAAAGGTCGTAGGTTCCCGTCTACGGCATATACCAAGTAGCAAAGAGCGTCTGGTCTACCCCAATCATTGTCAGAGTTCACTGCGTCGCTTTCCCGAGCAGATTTACCTTCCATTCAGGTATTCCATTATTCATTCTCCCTCTGTTTTCCTTTCGCTTTTTCAAATTATTGAATGTCAGCCATGGGAAGGGGAACACCAAAAAAGAATGAACCAGAGACCCCCCCAGGTCCGTGAATCTAGGAATCCCCCCAGTTTCGACCCTCTCCTTGACCTGTAGGCTGGTATCTGTGACACCAAATACCCATTTGACATCTGCAACATCAAACCCTTGCTTTTCAGTCGCCATATTAAGAACACAGACCGTTACCGGGTAATCATGTCGGGCTTATACCATCAAATTGCCCCGCAAGTTCATTCTGTGGTCGATTTCATCACCTGGCTCATAGATGTTTTCGACGAACATCGGGGCACCTTCACTTCTCCTCAGGGGAACATGGTTTTTTCCCTTTATCCCGATGTTATCAAACAAGCCCTCCGCATCCCTACTAGCACCACATATGTTAGTTTCAAGGACGCGGCCTTGGCAGCCCAGTTCATCCGCAAACGTGCCCCCGTCTGAATCAGCAACTGCCTCTACTCAGCTGCACCTGTGATTCTTTTTCAACTCATGATTCGGCCTTAACGGCCTATTTTACTTTTACTCAGTTAATTTCTTTTAAGTTTCGAGTGGGTTGTTTTCCCCACTCTTGCATTTTACTTTTTCACCAAACATTTGTTTAATTTTCTGTTTTTAAAAATGGCCGAGGGCCTGATTACACATGATGGGAGGCTTTATTCCTCATCATGAGTTTTGCTGTTTTGAAAATGACATTTAACAAAAAAAATTTAGCGAAGAAGATATTTTTCCAAAAAATATCTTCTCGCTGAGATGGAAGGAAGCCTATATAAGGTAAATCCAATGAGAAAGACAGGTTCCAAAATTTCTGAAGAATTGACTGTGTAAGAGCTTCTTGTATGCAATTTTTGTGAAGGTTCTAATATGAATGCAAAGAGCCCGTAGGGCCTCAATGAAAAGAAGTTTTTTCTTTGATAAGGATTCTGGTTTTGGTTCTTTACAGTGTGTAATTCTCTCTTGTGTGTTGTAGTGTAGTCGTTCATTTCGCTTACATCCATATATCTTGTATTACATTCTGGAATGCGAGTAGTATGTTGCTTCTGATATAAATTTATCCTTGTTGATACTTACATCATAAGCTTCTTGGCACTTTAAATATAGCTCAGGTGTAATATGCTGTCTCGTTTTCGATTCATCCGCATTTCTACTATATTGGCTGATATGAGGTGTTATTCACAAATGTTGTTATCGTGTGTGGATTCTTAATTGCTTAAGCCCACCACATGCTAGCATATGTTTCTGAATATTGTCTTAATAACAGTTAATATCCTCTTTCTTCTACGTATTCAGTAGACATCCTTCAATCATCATTCTCTGTGAAGTATTGAGAACCCAGCCCTTTTTACAGCGAACTGTCTTGGAATTGTCTTATGCATTTATGTTGGAGCTTAACATCTTGTCTATTCGTTATTGTTCCTTCAGCGTTGAGCTTCTAAAGTATTTGGTACCATTTAAATCCAATTTTCCCATCTGTAAAGAAATAGTATGAGAGCCTGGTTCTGCTGAGATTATCCTTATTACATGGTCTTGACTCTCTGCTATATAAGATGTCCTAGGCACTGGTCTATGGCAACTCTAGGCTGTCTCTAGGAGCTACAACATATTTTTGGCGTCGTTTCCGGGGACGAAGTTGAAGAAATTTAAGATCCCTGGGCCTCGACAAAATCCATTCACTCTTCAGTTAGGTGAGCACGAAGAGTTGAGAGTTGTGCACCCCTCACCTTGGCGACTCCACAATCATTTTACAGTTAAACCTGTTTGTAGTCCTGGCTCCCCGTAAGCCACACCTAAGGTCAGATACATCTCAGTCAAGGACACCCTCTGTGTCTAACCTAGAATAATACTACATAGAAGAGGCTGGAGGGAAAGTCAGTCAGTTCATACCGAGATTCCTGAATACTCCCTAGAAAAATTTCCATATCTTCCGTCCTCTTCTTCTCAAATCGCCCAAATACAAGGCCCTAACCCTATCATAAGAGATACTGGTTACTATTCAGATAGCCCACCTCGGGGAGGCACCCATATCAAAGACGAAGCCGAGTCTAGCTATACTCCGCATTACTCTTTCCACCCTACCCTTGAAAGTGAGGAGATTAAGGAAGTTACTGAAATAGCTGCTGTTCACAGCCCTACATTCTCGTCAACCCCTCGAGCCGCTGTTCACTACATCCCCATCATTATCCATACTTCACTTCCACCTTCTCCTCCTCCTCTTACAGCTCAGACTCTTGTACTACCTCCACCTCCCCCAATGGCAAATGTCCCTGGCTTCCTGCAAAATAGATACATTCCTTTGGAGCTACCTGTTGTACTAAATGACATGCCGCAGGATTATTTAAAGATTCTGCCCAGATTTAGTGGTGAGAATAACATTGAAGCCCAGAAACATGTCGAAATTTTCTGCTCTTTCGCAGAGAATTTTAATGTGGAGCATCTGGACGTAGTTCTAAGGCTGTTCGTGCAATCCTTAGATGGGGAAGCCAGAAAATGGTTCAAAACACTTGGAGCTCATTCCATCAACACTTGGGAGACAATGGAGGACGCTTTCATCAAAAAATGGGGGGAAAAGAAAGATCACGGTAATGTCGTAACCGATTTCAACACTCTGAAAAAGAAACACAATGAAGGGGTATCAGAGTTTATCAGAAGATTTAACAAATTGTACCTGAGTCTCCCCGCCGAGATGAAGCCTCATCATACCACTGCCAAGGTCGTTTTTGTGGCAGCATTTGATTCTGAATTTGGTTTCTCATTGAGAGAGAGAAAGCCAACCACTCTGGATGATGCTCAGACAGACGTGTTGG
The DNA here is from genome assembly GCA_034641835.2 of Pinus albicaulis. Classification (NCBI taxonomy): domain Eukaryota; kingdom Viridiplantae; phylum Streptophyta; class Pinopsida; order Pinales; family Pinaceae; genus Pinus; species Pinus albicaulis. Next base: position 88,318 of record JAXQQM020069160.1, read on the forward strand.
AGATAGAAGCAAACTTTGTCTCGACCGGAAAATCCAAAGGGAAACAAGAACACGAGGTCAGAAGGAGGGGAAAAGAGGAAGTATCCACCTCAGGCCAAGACAGAGATTCAGCCAATGATAAGATTGAGGAAATGAACAGAATGATCAAGAATATCTCAAGTAAGCTGGTCAAGCTTGAGATGGAGGCCAAGAATTCACCCCCAAAGAATTTCCAGAATGCTCCAAATAGGGGATTCAATCCTCAATACAGGAAGCCACCCTTGCAGATACTGCAGAGAGGACAGAAGGAGCAACAAGATCAGGTACCGCATCCTCTATACTTGGAGGGGCAAGTGGAGGCTTTTCCTGAAGATCCTGCCTATGAACAAGAGGAGGCATGCCCTGTCTTCTCAGACAGTGATGACATAGAATGTCTTGTACATGAAAGTGAGGAGGGGGAACTACAAGCTCACTCAGAAAGGAAGAACAACGAGGATACTGAAGAGCCCGAGATTGATGATTACTATAAACAGTTCGTTGACTTCATGCAAGCCCAGTTCAATAGAAAATATGACCTCAGGTCCTCCAGAAAGAGAACCCGCACTCAAGATGAAGAGGAAGACACACCCCAAAAGTCAGTATCTGCACAGAAGGAGGTCAATACTCAAAAACCCCCAGAAAAAGGTAAGAGGCCCCTTAACCAATCTCTGCAATCTGATGATCAAATGCCTTCGTCCTCACAAGTAGCTGTATCCCCTAATGATAAGCCCACCGGAAAAGAAGTTAAGCCTCCCCCCCCAAACTAAAGAGTCAAAAGAAAAAGAAGTGTCAGTAGATAAGCCTTCATCTGTCTTCTGTTTACAAAAAGAGCTTGAAAAAGTAAAAATACTAGTTCCTCTGTCTGAGTTATTGAAACAAACTGCTTATCAGTCACAGGTCACTTCCTTCATCTCTCCTCCTGATGCATCACACATTCCAGATAGTCTTAACCTGCAAGAGGAAAGACCTATGGTAGTTTTCGGACCACACGTTGAAGAGTTAGATCCCTCCACACCTCCCTTTTATGTGTCTTTAGTGATCCATGATCTATTGTTGCATAATTGTATGTTAGACTCAGGAGCATCTCACAACCTCATGCCCCTATCTTTCATGGAGAAATTGGGACTCCAAATCACTCGCCCATATAAAGACCTCTATTATTTTGACTCCAAAAGAGTGAAATGTTTGGGCATGATTAAAGATCTGGCAGTTAATCTGGCTCAGATCCTTGCCAAAAGTGTGGTGATGGATATTGTGGTGGCTGACATCCCAGCCCGCTTCGGTATGCTGCTGTCAAGATCTTGGGGAACCAGAATCGGAGGATCAATTAAGCTGGACCTGACCTATGCCACTATCCCTGTCTTTGGTGGCCAAGAGAGGAGATTGTACCGAGAAACCAGATTTGTCAAAACAGTCACCAAGGCAGGTGATTCAGTTAATTACCCAGTCTACAGCAGAGAGGGGGATTTCTCGTGTTTGATGTTGGAAGAAGATCAAGAATATGCCCATGAGCCCTCATTCTGCTAGATAAAGGCTGAATCATCAATGCAGGACTATGGATCTGAAATTTGGACACTACATTTTGATGGGGAAAATTCCAGGGAAGGAAATGGGGTTGGAGTATTGCTAATTTCACCTATGGGTCAATGGGTCCCCTTATCCTTCAAGCTGGAATATGAGGCCACAAAAAACGTGGCTGAATATGAAGCACTCATATTGGGGCTGCAGAAATCAAGGAGTCGGAACATACAAAATATAAAGGTGCTGGGAGATTCTGAATTGGTAGTCAGACAAGTGAGAAATCAGTGCCAAGCCAAACATCCTAGGCTAAAGGCCTATAGAAATGAAGTTTTGGATCTTGTAGAGAACTCCTTCTTGGCATTCAACATTCAATTCATGCCCCGAGAACAGAACAGGATGGAAGAGTCCTTGGCAGTGGCTGCTAGTACCTTCCGCCCACCTCAGAACCCTCTTTTGAGATATGAAATCGAAGTAAGGTACCGACCTTCAATTCCAGATAACATCAAGCACTGGCAGGTGCTTGAAGATGAGGAGCAGGTGAAGCGATTCCTAGAAACTGTTGGGGATTTTTCCAACATGGAGATTGACAGTTGTGAGGAAGAGACTGGAGACATTCCCGAAGATAAGCTGGAAGAGAGAATAGCCGGCCACAAATTTCTGCAGTTGAAAGGGAATGTCATTCCCCGAGGACTAGTGCCTTTATAGAGGTTGTTTAACAAAAATGATGTTCCTTTACAGCCAAACAAAGTGGTCGCAGAAAACCAGGTCGAAGACCTCAATCTGGGCACTAAAGAGGATCCAAAATTGTGAAGATGTCCAAGAAGGTCCCGGAGGAATACAAACAACTGTATCAAAAGTTATTTCAGGCCTACAGAGATGTGTTTGCCTGGTCATATCAAGACCTAAAAACTTTTGATGTCAGCATTATGCAACATAAGATTCCACTGAAGGGAGATGCAAAACCACATAGGAAAAAACTCAGACAGATTAACCCCCTATTGTTGCCTTCTATTGAGAAAGAAATAAAGAAACTGCTGAAGGCTAAAATTATAGTGCCATTGAGATATTCTGAGTGGGTGGAAAATTTAGTCCCGGTGCGAAAGAAGAATGGAGAAATAAGGTTATGTGTTGATTTCAGGAACCTGAACAGGGCATCCCTAAAGGATAATTACCCGCTGCCTAAAATGGACCATATCTTGCAGAAAGTGGTTGGAGCTTCCCGGATGTCCATGATGGATGGGTTCTCGGGCTACTATCAGGTGGCAGTATTACCAGAAGATCAAAAGAAGACAGCCTTCACCACTCCATGGGGAACGTTCATGTATGCCAGAATGAATTTTGGGCTGATCAACGCAGGGGCCACTTTTCAGAGGGCCATGGATATTGCTTTTATTGGAGGGCGGGACCAGTTTGTGGTGGTATATCTGGACAACATTACGGTATTCTCAAAGAATGATGTAGAGCACATAGAACACCTACGCAGAACCTTTGAGAAGTGTAGAAAGTATGGTCTCTCCCTTAACCCACAGAAGTCCCTGTTTGCATTAGAAGAGGGCAAGCTCTTGGGTCACATTGTAACCAGAGATGGAGTGAAGATAGACCCTAAAAGAGTTGAAGTCATAAATGGCATTGCCCTGCCCAGAAACAAAAAGGAAATTCAAGTATTTTTAGGCCGAATAAACTTTCAGAGGAGGTTCATCCCTAACTATGCTGAGATAGTTAGGCACATCACCGACATGTTGAAAAATAACAATGAAGTGAAGTGGTCATCAGAATCAAGAGAGGCCTTTACTAGAATCAAAAATGCATTTGCTGAAGCCCCTGTATTGGCCGGGCCAGATTATTCCAAACCTTTTATGATTTTTTCTTTTGCGTCATTCCACACAGTGGCTGGAGTCCTGTTTCAGAAAAAAGAGGAAGGCTATGAGCAGCCAATTGCATTCTTCAGCCAAGTACTGCGCGATGCCGAGCTCAAATATAACATATTGGAGAAGCAAGCCTATGCTCTGGTGAAATCCCTCAAAGCTTTCCGAATGTATGTTTTACAGTCCCATGTCACTGCATATATTCCTACAGCAGCTGTTAAAGACATTCTCATCCAAGGGGACAGTGAGGGAAAAAGAGGAAAATGGATAGCCAAAATACAGGAATATGAGTTAGATATTCGTCCTACCAAATTAATCAAGGGGAAAGGTCTAGCCAAGATCCTATCTGAGTCGAATTGCCAAGCCTTGGGTATCAATCTGTCTATGACAGCAAACAAAGATTCTGGGGAAAAAGAAAAACCACAGGGATTGGAGATAGCCTCCCAGAAAATACAGATGAAATACCTCACCAGCCAGTGGTACAAGGAAATAGTGGAGTACCTCCTAACACTAAGCTATCCACCTAGTTGCGAGAAGGCTAAATACAGGGCACTGAGGTTGAAGTCACAGAAGTATATGGTTGCAAACGGCCGGCTGTACTGGAGAGATCCCTCAGGCATCCTGCTCTTATGTCTGACCGAGGAAGAGGTGGGAAGTATTATAGCAGAATTCCACGAAGGTATATGCGGGGGCCATTACAGTTGGAGGGCTACTGCTCACAAGATCTTGAAAGCTGGTTTCTACTGGCCAAAATTGTTTGGAGATGTCTTCACTTGGGTCAGGGCATGTGATAAATGCCAGAAATTTGCAAAAAAACAAAAAATCGCAGCTCTACCTTTGATTCCTGTCCATGTGGACGAACCCTTCAAACAGTGGGGAATTGATTTTATAGGCGAAATTCATCCACCCTCAAGTGGCCAGCACAGATGGATCCTGACTGCCATGGATTATTTCACGAAGTGGGTAGAAGCCATACCTGCAAGAAATGTTACAGACACAGTTATAATGAAATTTATGGAAGAGAATATTATATCCAGGTTTGGCTACCCCGCTAGAATAATCACTGACAATGCGAAAGCTTTCAAATCTACAAAATTTGTGAATTTCTGCCAGCAATATAATATTTCGTTGGGTCACTCTACAGCTTACTACCCCCAAGGAAATGGCCTCGCAAAGTCCTCAAACAAAACTCTGGTCCGAGCACTAAAGAAGACTATCAACGAGAACCAGAAGAATTGGGATTCTCAGCTGAAGTTCGCTCTGTGGGCAAACAGAATTACTAGCAAAAGAGCAACTGGGAAATCTCCATACGATTTGGTATATGGACGAGCAGCTGTCTTCCATATACAACTGGCCTTGCCAGTGGCTCGATTTATGCAGGAGAGCCAGGAGGAACCTGATGATGTTATCAGGAGAATTAATCAACTGGTAAATCTCGAAGAAACTCGCAATCAGGTAAACCAAAAGCTAGTAGAGTACCAGGAGAAGATGAAAGAGCTATTCGATCAACGTGCTAAAGACAGAAGTCTGCAGGTAGGGGATCTAGTGCTCAGGTGGGATGTTCGAAGGGCTGATAAAGGCAAGCATGGTAAGTTCGATCCTCTCTGGTTCAGCCCTTTAAAAATTGCAGAGGAAGGTGGCAACAATACTTTTAAGCTAGAGAATTTGCAGGGAGATCTGCTTGACGCCCCTGTAAATGGGCAGTTCCTCAAACCGTATTTTCAGTTCTGAAGCAGGCTGAAAAAGCCTGATTGTATTATATTGTACATTAGCTGCTGTTTTCGTTTTTTTTTTTTTTGAATTGAATAATGCATGAGTCACGATGATTTGTCCATAGAGAAGTCACAAGTGCTGGAGAAGTGGTGTTCACACAAGATAAATAGGCGGTCTGCGTGGTTCTCGACACGTTCGGGGACAAACGTGCCATCCCCAGGTGGAGCCAATGTTGTTCAATCTTTAACATTAGTCATGGGTGTATTAAAGGGTTGACAAGCCATGTATTAAACTTTATATCAAAGGGAGAAATATTTCAAAAGTGGGTCGAAAGGAGGCAAGGTAATGAAGGCCACGTGCGTTAAAGCCGATGGGGAATTAACACAAAAGGATGAAGTGTAAAGCCAAAAGGCTAACGGGAGATATAAAAGGCAATGGAACGCTGCAATAAATGTAAAACCTATGTACTAAAAGAAGTTTCCGCCACGTGAGGACGCACGAGGGAAATTCCGAGGGGGTCGAGCAACGAGAGAAGGAGGAGATCCATACCCCCGCGGAATTGTGACAGCGTAGCGTGGTGGGGACTCAATGTTAGAAGGAGGTAGCAGGAGCATGCCACGTGGTGTGGTGACGTGTCGGAACGAAAGGTGGACCCTCACGGTGGGTAGGTTATGTATGTAAACGGTATAAGAGCTCATATGTTTCAGGAGTTATACAGCGCATACGGTAAAAAGGTAAGGTAAAGTCCATTAGGTCAGCTGGTACCGAGACCCATACCAGCCTTAAACCCGGCACGAGGCGCCCACCTGCACTCTGACACACCCAATCCTTATGCGCCGCGTGCCTCACTGTCAGTGTCGTTAGGACACTTTCCTTCATTCGTTTTATCCATTCGTCTTTTTATCTCGAATTACCTAGTCCAGAGATAACATTCCCTCCGTATTTCACTCCAGTAAAAGGTCGCAGGTTCCCGTCTATGGCATATACCAAGTAGCAAAGAGCGTCTGGTCTACCCCAATCATTGTCAGAGTTCCCTGCATCGCTTTCCCGAGCAGATTTACCTTCCATTCAGGTATTCCATTATTCATTCTCCCTCTGTTTTCCTTTCGCTTTTTCAAATTCTTGAATGTCAGCCATGGGAAGGGGAACGCCAAAAAAGAATGAACCAGAGACCCCCCAGGTCCGTGAATCTAGGAATCCCCCCGATTTCGACCCTCTCCTTGACCTGCAGGCTGGTATCTGTGACCCCAAATACCCATTTGACATCCGCAGCATCAAACCCTTACTTTTCAGTCGCCATATTAAGAACACAGACCGTTACCGGGTAATCGTGTCGGGCTTATACCATCAAATTGCCCTTCAAGTTCATTCTGTGGTCGATTTCATCACCTGGCTCAGAGATGTTTTCGACGAACATCGGGGCACCTTCACTTCTCCTCAGGGGAACAGGGTTTTTTCCCTTTCTCCCGATGTTATCAAACAAGCCCTCCGCATCCCTACCAGCACCACATATGTTAGTTTCAAGGACGCGGCCTTGGCAGCCCAATTCATCCGTAAACGTGCCCCCGCCTGAATCAGCAACTGCCTCTACTCAGCCGCACCTGTGATTCTTTGTCAACTCATGATTCGGCCTTAACGGCCTATTTTAATTTTACTCAGTCAATTTCTTTTAAGTTTCGAGTGGGTTGTTTTCCGCACTCTTGCATTTTACTTTTTCACCAAACAGTTGTTTAATTTTCTGTTTTTAAAAACGGCCGAGGGCCTGATTACACATGATGGGAGGCTTGATTCCTCATCATGAGTTTTTCTATTTTGAAAATGACATTTAACAAATTTTGTTTATGCAAAGAAGATATTTTTCCAAAAAATATCTTCTCGCTGAGATGGAAGGAAGCCTATATAAGGTAAATCCAATGAGAAAGAAAGGTTCCAAAATTTCTAAAGAATTGACTGTGTAAGAGCTTCTTGTATGCAATTTTTGTGAAGGTTCTAATATGAATGCAAAGAGCCCGTAGGGCCTCAATGAAAAGGAGTTTTGTCTTTGATAAGGATTCTAGTTTTGGTTCTTTACAGTGTGTAATTCTCTCTTGTGTGTTGTAGTGTAGTCGTTCATTTCGCTTACATCCATATATCTGGTATTACATTCTGGAATGCGAGTAGTCTGTTGCTTCTGATATAAATTTATCCTTGTTGATACTTACATCATAGGCTTCTTGGCACTTTAAATATAGCTCAGGTGTAATATGCTGTCCCGTTTTCGATTCATCCGCATTTCTACTATATTGGCTGATATGAGGTGTTATTCACAAATTTTGTTATCGTGTGTGGATTCTTAATTGCTTAAGCCCACCACATGCTAGCATATGTTTCTGAATATTGTCTTAATAACAGTTAATATCCTCTTTCTTCTACGTATTCAGTAGACGTCCTTCAATCATCATTCTCTATGAAGTATTGAGAACCCAGCCCTTTTTACAGCGAACTGTCTTGGAATTGTCTTATGCATTTATGTTGGAGCTTAACATCTTGTCTATTCGTTATTGTTCCTTCAGCGTTGAGCTTCTGAAGTATTTGGTACCATTTAAATCCAATTTTCCCATCTGTAAAGAAATAGTATGAGAGCCTGGTTCTGCTGAGATTATCCTTATTACATGGTCTTGACTCTCTGCTATATAAGATGTCCTAGGCACTGGTCTATGGCAACTCTAGGCTGTCTCTAGGAACTACAACAGGGTCAATAAGGTTGAGACTGCCTCAAAGGGTGGAGAAGGTATATTGCAGGGCAGATTTGGTCGAGGTAAAATGGATTCTTTTAGGTTGAATGAAATGGGATGGACACTAAGTTTGTGAAATAAAAGATATTTTAAACATGAATAGTTAATCAACAAGAATTCATAAGTTAGGGCTAACCATTTGTTTCTATGAATGAAACTTAAACTAATAAATGCATAAAATAAACATTCCAGTGATGCATGGAAGTATAAGACCCTCCAACTTTGGGAAATCACCTTCAGATTTTTGGGAAAACAAATAAGATGGAAAAAAAAATCAATTTACGAAGAGGGAACTCCTAAACATCATATTTTGAGCTATTGGGAACTTTGAAAAACAGAATGCAAAGTTTTTAGGCAAAGGGAAAGATCAAAACAAGACCTCCTTGGTTCAAACTAAGACAATCAATAATTCAAAGAGAGTTTTTAGAGATGGAGCTTTGAATAGCCATGAGTAAGCAGGGCGTACCGTGAATCATGCTTAGCATGCATAACAACCATAAATGAAACAAGCAACAAGTTCTTCAGTGATCAAAGAGTAGTTAAGAATTCTTTGATATGACTAAGAAGGAAGAAAACCATAGAAGTTGTAATAAAATCAGGAAACTTGAGGTGCCTCCATGGGCATGTCTCAAATCTATTCCTTACTGACCTACAGCAAGCAAGAAACATGGAAACATGTATGATAAACTAAGGAAAACATAAAGATAAGAACACTATACCATTTACCAAGCCAAGGAATCCAACAAACAGTCTTCTTCCACCATCCAAGACAAACAAGAAATCATCCACATCATGAGACAAAGTGTTTCTTCAAAGCTTGTAGTATCATGTATTTCTCTATATCATCAAGTTCAGCCTTGTTTACAATGAAATCTCTTGGAATATATAGGCCAAAGTGAAGGAGAACCTCCTAGTGCAACTAGCAAGCTCATTGGCCCATCACAAATATCTAATTTTTTCCTTGAAGCTTTGAAAAGCCCAAGGCACAAAATATCTATAAAAATAACCTAAAAATGCTAAAAAATGAAATTAATTAACTTTTCCCAACTGAAAATGGCCAAAAAAGGCTAAACGCACATTTGGAAAAGCCACTTTAGAAAACTACATTTTTCACAAAACTACTTCAGAAATATAGCAGCAGAAAATTCCTTGTCTTGTGGGCAACCTTTGAAGGACTTCCCGATGTCAAAACGAGGCCAGTGATGGCTCGCTGGAAAGCCCTGGATGTCTAGTTTCTGAAAATACTTTTTTTTCCCCAAAATTATCACTAGAAGTCTGTGAAGAACTGACCTGTGTGGAAAAACCCAAAAATTAGCCCTTGCTGATATGCGAGGCAGAGTGTTGAAAAAGTGATTGTTTTTCGCCTCTTTGGGGGACCAAAACATCTTCAATTGATCCAAAATTTTCTGAGTAGATGCCCCTTAATTTAATGAATCCAATGGTACCACTCTAAACAACCGAGGATGCTCCAAACAAAAATGGTGGCACCCATGATTTTATACAATTAGGCCCAAAAATGTCAAAAAACAAGAACATGTCAAAATTTGCTCAATTTCGGTGAGAAAACCCCTTAAGGGTGTTTATAAACATTCTTAGAAGCTCGGGCCAAAATTCCAATTCTAGATGTGTCTTTTCCACTTTTTCTCACCGGGTTCCCTCTTTGGGCGATTTTGATTTTGTTTCATTTTTTGGTTGTCTTCCTTGTTGTTTTGGCATTTTTAGTATTTGGTGAAGAAGTTATGGCCCCTTGCCTAGGAGAGGTAGCTAGCACATGCTTTGGAGAGTTCCCTTCATGCTCTATGCTTTGTGTTTGCTTGCCCTCATCATTGCTTGCTTGGGGGTTGCCTTGTTTTTCCTTGTCACTGATTTCTTCATGACTGTCATGCTCTTTCCCTTCACTGTTTTGTACTTCATCACCCTCGTGCTTGCTACTATGTAGGCTGCCATTATGTTCCTCTTCATCGCTGCCCATCACTTCACTTTTTCTTGGAGGCATTGTGCTTCTAATACTCTTTACTGGCTTACCAAGGCAAACTGATTCAAATGGTTTTTGAAACAGGCTCTTAATCAAACACTTTTTACTCTTTGAAAAACTAAGTCTGTCCTTAGTTAGCCGACAAGTTTGTTTAGAAAAAACCAGCTCTCTTTGACTTTTGACAATATGAACTCTTTTCTCTTATTTCACTGTCTCCTGTGATTGTCACTATTTTTAAGGGATGGATTCAAAACAAAGATTATATCCCTTAGAAAAACATTGTGTTCTGCTTTTGAATAAAACTGCCCTTTTGTGATGATTATTGTTTTTCCAAAACAAAAGATAGCCCCCTTGTTACTGAATAATAAACCTTCTAACAAACTTTGTCTCCCCTTAAATGATCATTGTCTTCTGTAGTTTATTTGAAGCAAGAAAAAGGTCCTTTGAACTTACTGTCTTAAGGGACTAATTTAAAACAAAGACTCTGCCCTTTAGAAAAACATTGTATTTTGCCTTTGAATAAATTGCCCTCCTTTGATGTTGTTGCCTCTCTAAAACAAAAATAGTCCTCTTATCACTGAGTACTAGGCCCTTCAAACAAACTATGTCTCCTTTTATGATCATTGTTGTTCTTTGAGTTCAACAAGCAAGTATTAGTTGAATGAAGACAAATTCACCTCTTTAGTACTTTGTTTGAGTAATGAGGTTTTTGACAAGGTTTGTTTGTGGATTTTGGAGGAAAATTTTTTTCTTTGGTTTTGACACACAGTCTCTCCACTTTCAATCTCTATTTTTATCCTTTGAAATCACAGTGAAAATCCCTTCTTTAAACTGATATAAAAACCCCCCAACAGAAACTCTTCTTTCTTTAAAGACTGTGCCATTTTCAACTTTTCCTCAAATTGAAAATAGGCCGAGAGGCATAAATACCTTTGGAAAAAGAGCTTGATGTGTAAAAACCAACCTTCAACCCCTTTGATCCCCTTTTGAGTATTGGCATATGGGAAAAGTGGCATGTTTAGAACAATTTTGAGATGGGTGGGCGTTTAGCGCAGAACGCGCCGCGCAGAAAGGTTGTCGGGTCGGCCTCGGGCGCCTAGTGACCGCCGGCACAGGCGTGCCGCGTGAGGCTACAGGCATGTCACGCCTCCGTGTAATTTCTTTGGTCGGGCACCTACAGGCGCGCTGCGCATGTGTACAGGTGCGCCGCGCAGAACTTTAAGATCATAATTTCTTCAGAAAGCGCCCAAGGATTGTTCCTTTTTTAGTGAGGTTGCAAATGAACATTTGGTTGATTCCTTGTATACTTTATAAGACTTTGTTAAAAAGAAAAACAAAGTAGCCTCTTTCCTTTCAAAATTTGAAAACCTTTTTTGCCCTTTGTAAACTGTGTTTTTTCCATAATATTCTTGTGGAGGCCCCCTTCTTCACTTGTCCTTTTGAATATTTTCAAACAATGGTGGGCCCTCTGCTCATTTGTGGAGGAGGCCTTTTGACACCATGATGTTTTTGGTTAGTTTGCGAAGAGGTGACTGTAGCACTCTGATTGGTATAGAAAGTCTATAGAAGCTTTATTTTCTTAGAATAGTCAAAAATGGAAAAAACATCATAAGACCATTGTTGCAGCCCTTGTAAATGGCTCTTCAGATTTGTGTGAGGCCTTTTTCCTTGTCTGCTGATGAAGGTTTTTTTACTGTAAATGAAACATGGCTTCACACATTTTGAAAAATTTTGGATGAGCTATATCATGGTGCAAATAGTTGGAGTGGTGATCTCTTGCCACTTTGTGAAGGATGGCCTATAGACAGTGAAAGCTTTTCACCCTATTATGATGTGCCATTTGTCCTCTGAAGGAAGGCTTTTGTGAACATAAGAAACAGAGACATTTAGCACCCTTATGTTACTGTGTTGTTTTTATGTGAAAAAGATCTTCAACCCATTGAATTTTCATTTGATCCACTGAATTTCACCCTTGTCTTTCAAACAGATAAAACCACTCACACACCACTGGAGACACTGCTGATGCATCTTTTGTTTCATCCCTGGGCAGGAGGTGGCCTATAATTTCTGAAATCACTTAAAACACTTTAACCCTCTGCTTTTAAATGAAGGAGTTTCTTATTATGAATATGTAATTTCATCTATTTCAAAACTCTATCACCTTTCTGCAGACCATGTGTCTCTGCTTGGTATTATGTCAAATAGGAAAAAATTTACTTCATGATATATGTTCTGAGATAGGTATTCTGTGTAAGCTATCCCTATGAATTTCTAGAAAAGAAGCCATCTGACTTGTATATGTAGAATATTTGCTTGCTAGACATAGTTGACTGACCTCTCTTGATTGTGTTTGCAGAGGCATGTTGAAATTTCTTTTTGGAGGAGATGCTGAAACACTACTGATCAGCATAACATCAGCCTTTTGCATTCATATGACTTGGAGGCTGCTCTTTGTTTTTTAGGCAACTTTGGCTTTCAAACCATACCTATTGGTAGCCCTTCACTTACTGTATTTCATTTGTTTTGCTGATGGCAACCTAATTGAGCATGAAGGACCTTTTTGATTTTGTCCTTTTGCTCTTTTGCACTTTGATCATTATTGCAATCACACCCCTGCAGAGATGTAAAAACATATTACTTTGAACCTTGGAGAGCTTCCTTGGTGTCTTATGGACTGCGCCTGAGTGAAGCACACTTCATCAGATAATGAGTAACATGATATTTTCCTAATCTGGATCTTTGTGAACTTCTTTTGACATGAGACAAAGTGACCTTTTAGTGGTGTGTGACCTATGGATGGAAAAGACTTATTTTGCAGATTAGAAACTAATTCAAGGCTGACTGGTACTAAACAAAGGTCTTGGCTTAGGATTTGTTTTCCAAGGAAAGGACTCCCTAAAACACCACTATCTAACTTAGGGGAAATTTTGACATATTCTGAGTGTTTTCTTTGGTATGATTAGATTTTCAAATGACAGATGACCAGAGATAGGGTTGCAGAAACTTTGTCAGCAGTTGGATAATGAATGGCTTGAGGAGTAAGGGTGAATGGCAACAGATAATCTTCAACTATGACAACTATGGACAGGGTTATTTTGCTGAAACCATATAGGACTTTGACAAATGGGTTCTTTCCCATCATAGGCTGACCGGAAAAGGTAGGAGGACAAAATTTGTTTTGGGGTGTTTTCTAGATGACAGATTGGACAGTTTGGAGATCAGCGTCTAGAAAACTTAGCTAAGGAAACTAGTCATCAATAACAGGTAAAAATATTTACGACTAACATGCAGAAAAATCGTGTCACCATGTATGCATTGAGGACTCCAAATTCATTGCTAGGGTTGATCAATTCCACCATAGGATGCTTAGGGAAGCTATTGAGATTGAGAGACATGTTAAGAATCTCAATAGGGATGATGGGTGGAAATTGAGTAAGAGTTGGACCCCATCTCTCTCTAGATGATTTCTCCCTCTTGTGTTATGTATCTTGGTGATTTATCTTCGTGTTGAGGGTCGTTTCGGATTTGGTTTTTTGGTTGTTGTCCTTCAATTTATATTTTCCTTTAATCTGCTTCTTTAATTCTCTTTTTTCTTATTCTTGGTCCTTCCTTATTTTTTACTTAGTTGTAATATATTTTATATTATCTTATGATTTATAATCTTGATACATAAATAAACGTTTTTAAAAACTTTTATTATAATAAATTGAAAAACCCTCTTTTATTTAAATATTTATTATTAAATTACGTTTACCTTTTATATTATCCTAGTATTTATAATCTTGATATATAAATAAGAGTTTTTAAAAATTTTATTAAAATAAATTATAAAATAAATTCAAAAAACCCTCCTTTTTTTGTAACAGTGTCGGATGCTATTTTGTATTTCAAAAAAGAGAAGGAAAAAGTTCTTTGAGTACATAGTAGAGTTTTTCAGAGCAGCTGAGAAAGTAACTACAACAAAATGTTACATCTTCTTTTTTTTCTGCAATTCAGAAAGTGTTGGAATGTAGATAATGCATATATGCGGACAAACTATGAGAGAAAAAGGATAAACTTAAAATAAATGCTTAAAGAGGAGGGGTAGAGATTATTCGATGCTTATATGGTGCCTAGCTGAGGCATCTGCATTATACTCATTGCCTGAATTTTTCGCATTGTTAGAGCTAGAGCTAGGGGCCGAGCGTTTCTCGATCATGTATCTGAGGATCTGAACCGAATCTCAAACATGGGTGCACCAGTTGGAGAGGTTGTCAAATTGCTGATGAAGGGAAGTTACCCTATGGAGGAAAATTTTCACATCTTCTTGCTACCTTTCATCCAGGATTTTCACATCTGCTTGTTTCTTTTCATCGAGAATCTTCTGGTGAGCACGGATCTGCTCCAGCTCAGCCTCCAAGTCCTTATAGTGGAAAAAATCCTAACTGCGAGCCATAAAGAGGGAGGGAAGGGTAGAGAAGGTATGGGAACAAAGGGGAAGGAAAGAACAACAAGGGACGCGGAGTTGGGGAAGAAGGGGATCAAAATGTGGGAGAAGATAAGAGAGAGAAGAGGAAATGGCAAGAGCCGCGAAGGAAACAAGGGCCAAGATGTTAGTGCGAGAAGGGGAGGGAGTAGCACTTCTCTGTGGCCGCAGCATGAGGAGTGTAGCAGAGAGAGCAAACAATAAGAAATGCAGCAGTGAGAGCAGAACAAGGATGCGTAAGGATAGGGAGGGAAAAGGGATAAATAGGATAGCATGGGGAGGGAGGGATAGGTGGGAGGGAGGCCCGAGGGAATAAAATCAAGGGGAAGTTGAGGGAGGGGATTCAAAGGAGCCTGCAATATTCAGATTGGTCAGGGGATAAAATCCAATAATGCTTGGAAATCGGATTTTTCCAGATCATGGCAAAGGCATGTAATGAAGATCATTATTACAAAAGATTTTCCTAGAGGAGTGAGCACAAGGTTTATTTGCGAGAGTGTCTTCTTCTTTGTTGTTCTTTCAAAGGATGTGGTAGTAGGTGATTCCTTCCATGTCTTTTGAGAGGCTACACCATCTACTAATGATTCGATGAAGATCCATATTGCTTATAGGATGATTATGAATCATCATATTGATGATGATGGAGGAATCTCCAAAAACCATTGTGTTAGAGATGTTGAGAGCCTTTAACTGATATAGGCCTTCGAGGAGGGCATAGGCTTCTGCTTTATTGTTGGAGAGGGAGCCAAGACCCCACTCAAAAGAGACTAAACTTCTACCATTTTCATATTTGATGATGTCTCCAGCACAAGTTATGCCCGGATTTGATTTAGATGCACCATCAAAAAATAGAGTGGGTCTTGCACATATGTCCATCCATTCAACAAAGTCTTTGTCATTGAGTTGGATTTTCCAGTTAGAAGAAATTTGAAGGGGCTGTTGAGAGGGGGGATTATTAGTGCTGAGATTGATCATGAGATTGCCAAGGAAGTCCCTTTCCTCTACAAAAAGACTGTGGATGTCAATTTTGCTATTGTTCTTGGAGGTTATTGTTTCAAGCATTGAGCTCCAAGCTTTGTTGTAGACCTTCCTACAAGAGGGCTCTTTGCTGCTAAATATCCTTCTGTTCCTTGATAACCAAATATTCCATATGAGGACATAGGGCAAAGTGTCCCAGACCCTTCTTGCTAGGTTACTCTTTTTTTCCCCCAAGGATAGTTCCTCTTCCAAGTTTGGATTGCCTCTGAAATAGAGTTGTTATGGTCCCAATGTGGCTGATAAAAAAGATTTAGATCAGTCCAATAGCAAGCTGCAAATGGGCACCCTAAGAAGAGATGAGGCACTGTCTCCTCAGGCCCGAAGCAGTTGGGACATCTGGAAGGGCCAAGCACACCTCTTTTTTTAAGATTCTCTACAGTGAGGATTTTCCCTTTAAGAAGAGTCCATATGAAGATCTTGATCCTAGGAATGGCTTTCGATTTGCACATTGTTTTCCAAATGGGCCAGATAGGTGAGGGGTAGTTTTCACTACAGAGATGAGTGTAGGAAAATTTGATGGTGTATGTAGCGGCAGAGGGGTCCCAACGAAAGCAATCCATGCCATCTTTTTTCAAAGGAGCAGCACCATGTAGGAGGTTTTGAAGGTTGCAGAGATCAACCTCTAAGAGAGCGGAGACAGTGGGAAAGAGCCAAATGGGCCAAATTTGGGAGTGGCTGTCCCATTTAGAAGTGTGAATCAAGAGATTTAGGCCCTGGTTATGGAGATAAGAGAGGATACAGTGGGTATCAGGTCTGTCTAGAAGAGGGGGATGACCCATGATTTTTTCTTTTCCAATGTTGATGCTATTGCCCCCAATTGGAACTTTGGAAAGGTTTTGGGCTAAGAAAGGAATGGCTTTCTTGCAAAGCACCCAGATTTTAGAGCAAGGTCTATTAGAGATGTATTGCTCAAAAATATGCTTCCGGGAAGAGCTGAGATACTTGGATTACAAGACTCTCTTCCACCACGCTTGTTGCCCACTGATTAACCTCCAAACAATCTTTCCACCAAAAGCATTATTCAAGAGCTTAGGAGAGTGAATTCCTATCCCTCCATGATTGTAGTCTTGCATAACCTGTCTCCATTTGACAAGGTTGTATTTTTTCTTCTCATTTTTTCCTCCCTTCCAGAGAAAGTGCCTGAGGATAGCTTCAAATTTGTGGTGAATGCTAGCAGGGGCTTGAAGGAGAGTGAATTGATACAGGGGCAGAGAAGAGAGGCTGGATTTGAGGAGAAAATGTGCCCTGCAAGATTTAGCCAAGAGGAGCCCCATTGTTGAACTTTTCTCTTCATTTTGTCTATGATAATGTCCCAAACTTCAAACTTTAAAGGACCAACACTGACAGGCATTCCCAAGTAAGTGAAGTGGTCGCAATTTAATTTGTAGGGGACCCCAAAAATATGTGCAATGTTGTGTATAGTTTGAGTGGTAACATTCCAACAATATATGCAGCTTTTTTGAAAGTTGACCAGACCTATGGAATATAGCATGAATTTATCCAAGATGGATTTGAATCTTTGAGTTATTAAATTGGATGTGCCTCCGATCAGGAGAGTGTCATTAGAAAATTGTGAGTGATTTATATTTTTGACACCATTGCCAAATTTGATGCCAGTGATAAGTCTAGCACACCACATATGGTCCAAGGCCCTACTGAAGGATTCCTCCATGAGGATAGAGAGGTAAGGGGAGAGACGGAAACCCTGTCTAAGACCATGAGCTGACTGAAAGGAGGGAGCTGGTCTTCCATTAGTGAGGGGGGAGACCCAAGGATTGGAGATGCAAGCATTATCAAGGGAGATAAAATTGGGGTCAAAGCCCATTTTCAGGAGGACAGAGATGAGATAGGAATTCCTGACCCTATCAAAGGCATTGGCCAAGTTAAGCTTGAGGATAAAGCCTTTTTCCTTACGAGTGGTGCTAGAGTGAATAGCTTCCTAGACAAGGAGAATTGAGTTAGAGATTTGACTTTGAGAAATAAATCCTCCTTGATTTTTAGAGATGAGGTTATGGAGAAAAGGCTTGAGGCGCATGGCAAGGATTTTAGTAATGAGTTTGTATGAGCAGTTGCAGAGCAAGATGGGTCTCAAATGAGAGAAGGAGGAGGGGAATTTTTCTTTGGGGATGAGGGCAAGGAAAGTAGAGTTGGTATAGCCCCTAATTTTCTTCTTCCTTTGGACCCGTTGTATCATTTTGACAAAATCCTTTTTTATAATATCCCAATGATTTCTGTAAAAGCTGATAGAGAACCCGTCTGGCCCAAGTGCCTTATCTGGGTTCAAGGACCAAATTGTACGCTTGATTTCTTCCTCATCTATCTCTTTATTGAGGGTGTTGTTCATCTCCTATGTGATCATAGCTGGAAGATGCTGCAATAGATCTGAGTAGTCTTCCGACTCTTTTTTTTCAGTTAGAAGAGCTTTGTAGTGCATGGTGGCCGCAACTTTGATGTAATCTTCATCTATCTAAATTTTACTTGAAGAGATGTAATCTATGATTGAAGAGATGTTGTTTCTAGGCTTGCAGACAATGGCTTGTTTATGAAAAAAAGAGGTGTTCTTGTCACCTGCTTGGAGCCACAAATTTCTTGATTTGATTCGCCACTCCTCTTCTTCTTTCATATTGATTCTATAGAGCTGCCAGTATAGATTTTTTTCTTGATTGGACTTTTCTTGATTGAGGACTTGGATTTTGATGCTACTATGGACATCGTCTAGCTTGGATTTAACTTAGATCTTGAATTTTTCAGGTTCCTTATAATGCATTTTGGCCCATTCCTTCAGGGCTATTTTGGTTTTCTTTAATTTTGTTTCCCAAATGAAGGAGGGGGAACCTTCTATATGCTGCAACCAAGTATTTCAAATCAGATGCCTAGCCTCAGGGATATCATTCTAGAGGGGGCTGTATTTGAAGGGAATGGGGCTGAGAGAGTGATGGTCTCCAAGATTGAGCGTGATAGGGTAGTGATTGGAGGCCGAAAAGGGAAGAACATAGGAGGAAGCAATGGAGAAGTCAAAGAGGAGAGGGACAACAACTAAGAATCTATCAAGGCGCTCCATAATATTCCCTTTTCTAATTCTTCTATTGCTCCAAGTATATCTGCGGTTTTTTGGAGAAATTTCGACCAAATTGTGGTCATGCATGATGGTTTCTAGCTGATCTCTAGAGTGATTTGGGTTAAAACAACCTCCCCTTTTTTCATTTGCATGGAGGATTACATTGAGGTCTCCCCCAATGACAATATTGTTGCTATCTTCACTGTCTATATCTACTTTGAGGTTGTTCCAACAGAGCTCATTATCCCTATAGTGATTAGGGCCATACACGTTGTAGAAGGTGATTTCCTTGTGATATTTTTTGTTTCGCAACACTACTTAATCCAATTTATGAGTTGTTGTCGAATTCTTTTTCTTCCACGTGGTGTAGTTCCAAAAGTTGGCAAGCCCACTTGAGGCACCCCTAGATTCTATTTGGGTACCTCCATAATCCTTGAATTTCCCTATTATATAGTTCATCTCAGAATCTACCTGCTTAGTTTCCTGCAGGAGAATAATGTCAGGCTTTTCTAGATTTAAAAGGTCTCTTAGGGCTACTATTTTAGAGGGGTGACCCAAACCCCTGCAGTTCCATGAGAGGGCTTTCATCATTTTAGAAAAGCAGAGTGGGAACCTACCTTTCCTCCTTGATTCTTTTGTCCCGAGTATTTACTATTTTTCCCTAGCATATATGTTTCAATGGGGTTTTGTGTTCCTAGAGCTATTTCCTTTTGGGCATTTTCTTCTCGCTGCTGCTTTGTATATTTCCTTCCTACTATTTCTTTTGTGTTTTCAAAATTTTCATCATGTTCTTTCGCTGAGTTCCTTGTGATTCAGACATAGTAGGGGTCAAAAGAGGAGGAAGGGGGGACAGGGATTGAAGGGGAAGGGTGAGGAGAGAAGGGTTGAGAGGGGGTAGCGAGGGGGGGGGGGGGGTCATCTTCAGCGGGGGCAAGGGGGGAGAAGGGGTTGGAGGAGTCTAAATTGGGGGACGGAGAAGGAGGATCAGCAGGTTGATGAGAAGATTCCATGAGCTTTGGAGCGGAGGAGGAGGGGGGATAAGATTTGGGAGGGGGAGCAGAGGTGTTGCTCTTGGGGTTTGAGGAGGTTTTTTTTTTCTTGACAGTTTCCCATTGTAGATCAGTTTCAAGGTTTTCAATATCAATAACCTTAAAAAATTTGTTGGAAAAGTGGCCATATTCGTGACATACCTTGCATTTAAATGGGATTTGTTCATAGTCAATGTTGGAAATATAATGCAGAGTGTTGTCCTTGATGGCAACCTACTTGATGAAGTTGTCCTTGATGGAAACTGACTTGTCCTATTTGTTAATGATGTAAATCTGATGTATCTACAGAGCAGTTCAGATGTAATAGAGAAAAGCAAAGTTGCAGAGAACAAAGGTAAAGACAGGAGCAGCACCTAAACTATCAATTGGAAAAATAGACAGAGAACAGATTATTGATGGGCCGCAGCCAAATATTGCAGAGGAGAATTAATTTTTGTTATGGGTGAAGTCTTTTTGCAGAAGAAAATTGAATAAAACAACCAAAGACTTTAAATTTCTGAAAAGGGAGGACAAGTGGTCCCCACCACTTTAGCGCAAATCTCAAGATCGCAAGTTTTGTGTTTAAATGTCTTATTGATGTGGATATTTGCGATATGCGATCATCGCGCCATCGCACGATCGCACCATCGCATATTAAAAAGTGTTCCGCCATATGTTTGATCACCAATTTGCGATGTGATCCCATCGCAAATCGCAAATGGCCGACTACGATGTGGGCCCGGGGTCAAGGATTGAAGTCCGGGTTAAAAATTCATTGAAATTTGATTAAAAGTAATGTTACGGGGGCAATGTAAAGTTTTAAAATAACCAAAAGGTTATATGAATATATATTACTGCTGAGTCAGCGGCACTAAGCGAAGGAAAGGAATCACGTGCGGAATAAACAATGAAAGCCGTTTTCGGTTTTCATCGCACCGCTCTCGACGGGCAAGCGGTATTTTAATTTTGGGAGCGATTCCATAGACTATTTGATGCGTGGCATAGGCGGACCCCTAAAACCACCAATTAAAGTGTGCCATCGCACGTTAATGTTCGACCAAAGAAGCCGAGCGATATTGTTGTGCGTCGTTGACCTGGAAGCTTGCTAATCTAACGGTGATCGGACGCTGGACTTGCGCGAAGTTTACTTATGGTACCGTACGCGTATTGGATTGGCTATTGACTATATTTGTGTGTTCGGGGTCAAAAAAATTTCATAAGATTATTTGTTTGAAAAGCGTTGATGCGAAGGGTTAACCTTAATCCCAAAGTTAAGCCCAAAATTATTAAATTAATTATTTAATTACCAAGATCAATAGAACAGTGTGAGTTACTCAAGATATGGAGACCCTACTAGATTATATATTTTAACGCCATCCAGGAATACCATTAGCGATTCGTGGTTTTGACCCAAGGTTTTATTAAAAATGAAAACTATATAAGGTGATGAGAATCATGAAGAAGTGTGTGCGTGCGAAAGGGTCGATAATAAACGAATCTCTTTTAGAGATATTTGTATGAATAAACTATGATATATTTGAATCTATGGAGCACCTGTGAATATGATGATTGATCAAGATCTTTAGATCAGATGATGATTAATTCCTGGTTCAATTATGAAGAACGTATAAGGGTTGTGAATGAATACTTCACTCTGAAGTATATATGTTTGGAATGGGTAACAGATTGTTGAATTAAGGATGCACCTCTGAAGAAAATAAATAAATTTGGTGGCCTGCAAGGTATGTTGTGTGGAAGCTATTGGATCCAGTTTGAATATTGATGAAACGTGGTCCGCAGTAGTGCTGAGGGTCGAAGCCTTCAGTCAGGGGGTTGTAGCTCCCTTCCAGGAGAGGCTGGTAAACGAGAGAAGGTTGTAGCCTTCTACAGGTGGGTGCCTGCGTGCTGGTATAAGTCTGCACCAGCATATATTGTAAGACGTTTTCTCTATAATAAATATTGAAGACTGAGATTACAGCAACGGTGGTTTTCTCTCGAATTGGGTTTCCACCTTAAATCCTAGTGTTCATATGTGTTGTTTGTGTTTGTTCTGTTATTTCTGTTCATGCTTAATGCTTATCTGATGCAATGCTCTAGGTAAAGACATAATAAGATATCTGGACATACATGATGGATGCAGTACTGTAAAATATGGTTTTAAGAGAAAGAAAAGAAAAAATTGTTCAGCCCTAAATACTGATTCACCCCCCCTCTTAGTATTTTTTCCCAACAATTGGTATCAGAGAAGGTCCTTCTGAAAAATATTAGTTGCTAGAAGGAAGATCAAGCAAGATGAGCAATCAAGATGGAATAGCATCTATAAG
>JAXQQM020077710.1:0-15081 GCA_034641835.2 Pinus albicaulis
AGGCACAACAACAAAGAATTATGGAATTAAATCAATTGGATGAGATACGACAACAAGCAGTAGAACACACATCTCTTGTCCAAGAACAAAGGATCAAATGGCATGATCGATTCATAAAGAATAAAGTGTTTTAGAAAAGAGATTGGGCACTCTTGTTCGACTCCAAGTTCAAAGCTTTCACATCAAATTCACGACTTATTGGCTTGGGCCATATGAGATTGAAGAAATATTTGACAATGGAGTTGTTAAGATAAAAATAATTAACGTAGCATCTGTTTCATTTGTCATTAATGGACATAGGCTTACAATTTACAATAAGCCTATAAATAAAGAGGATTTTGAGAAAAATTTCGACAGATTCAGATCTGGAACTAATGGGGTAGCATAGAAATATTCCTCCCATAGTTCTAGAGGAAGAAGAAGAATGATAAAAAAACAAAAAATAAAAATAAATAAATAAATAATAATAATAATAATAATAATAATAAAAGAGTTTGGTTGTAAAAATCCAGGGAACTAGCACAATACAAACTTGAATTCATATCGGAAAACCAAATTGTTTGGCCAATATGAATTCTATTTTTGTTTTCATTTTATTGTACTAAATATTTTTGTAGATATACCCTCCAAGACATCATAGACTTGAGGACAAGTCAAATCATCAACTTGGGGGAAGGTGTGTAATAAAAAGACTATGAAAATAGTTTTAGTAGCTGAATTGAAGACGAAATATGAACTACAATTACAAAGGAATCTGGTACATCATTCAACATATACAGAAGGGACCTAAATTGTTATTGGGAAAATTATTCAGAAAGGGACCTGTATCATTACGACAGAAGAAATTTTGAAACATTATTGAAAATTATGCCAGAAGGGACCTGAAAATACAAAATATCAGAAGGGACCTGAGCTACATCAAATGAAGATCATATCAGAAGGGACCTGAAATGTCAAATTTTAACCTGCAGAAGGGACCTGAACAACATCATTCCAAATCAAATCAGATGCCAAGAAGAAATAAAGTCTCTACATAGTCTACAAGAGCCGTTGTAACAATAAACACAATGTCGACCATCACGAAAATCAAATGGTTTGAGGGAATACAAGTACAGTAAGTAAAAATTTCTCTTAAAATTTCAATTTTTTGTGAAAGTATTCTAGAATTGTAAAGCTAATTTAGTACTGGTTATGCATTTTATTCAACTACATTTTTATCATCTACATCTTTATCACCTACATTGTCATCACTTACATTTCATCATCTATGATTTTTAGCCCTATTCTATCCATATTCATATCCATACCACTATCCTAATTACTCAATAAAACATTCCATAATCTATCCATACCATACCCTACCGTATTTTTCTAAACAAAAGAATCATAAACAAAAGGCTAACATTAAACCCTTGGAGGACCTACAATAAAAAAACAAGAGGTTAGTATCATTATAAATATTTAATTTTAAAAAATGACCATTTCATTGGTCAATTTTAAAAATTAAATAAAAGAGCAAACCTAAAGTTCAAAATCATATGTTAGCGTAACTATTTCAAACAACAAAACGAAATGCAAAGAGTGCAATCATAAATGGTGATAAGCTAAGGTAATGGAGAAAGTGCGAAATAATAATAAAAATAGTGAATGAAAACTAACCTAAAGTATGATGCTATGACAAAAAAATGCATGAAAATGATGTATGCTATGGATTGAACTATGATGAGACTGTAATACATGAAACAACGGAGGAATGAAGAAATGATAGCATACGGTGATGTGAATAATAGCAATATGATGACGCATATGCAATTGGAGATGATGCGTTTCAATGGAGGATGGAAGCATAAATGGTCATTAACACAAAGCATGAAAGCAAAATGTAAAAGGGGCTGCGTAATAAGTGAAGCAAAGGATGGAATGTACACCACATTCAGCATGACAGTCAAGGGAAAGCCACACATGAACCGGTCAAGTGGTGGTTGATTAACGGTCAAAATAATTTCAAATGCCATATCACAACACTGTGTAAAACTGATGAGAACATTTCTGCCATTACTAAGACCTGAAACAAGTGATATACGCTGTGTTTTTCACCATCCTCACCTTTCGAAGGCTCAGTAAGAGAAGGAGGGCATGCAATCAAAGCACGCATCCCTTTTTGCAACTCTGTGAGAAACAAATAAATGCAGAAGCCGAGAGAAGGAAATGAAGAAAATTGTGAGGAGAATAGAAAATATATAACGCAATGGAGAAGGTAGGAAATATAATAGTGAAGTGAAACGGGGCGATAAGGGAATTGAACGAAGTTTCAAGCCAATAAATCTGGAAAATTTATCAAGCAACCACGCTATTAAGAGGAAAAATCTCGTGAAGGATAAGGTAAGAAGAAGACTCATATTTGGTTCAAAATAACGATGGGTTGCATGAATAAACATCGGGGTTTTGAAAACAAACTAAGAGTTATAAGAGGAGTTCTCTATTTCGATCTTTAAAGATTGTCATTGCGTTATATTTTACTTTTGACACCACTCATAAACGCTTTGACACCATTCATAAATACTCTGCCATCAGTCAGCAACTAAATCTTCTGTTGATTAAGTGAGTAAATGGTAAAATATTGAGTAAGGATTTTGATGAGATTGGTGCTGATTGAAATACAGAGACCTCAGTTAAACTAGAAGGAAGAACACGAGGATCATTGCAAAGATAGGTAAGATTGAACACGTCCTCATACATAGTCTTATATTTCAAAATAAATGAAAACAAATAATGGAGAATTCTAGTTTGAATTGCACAGGTTAATTCGTTTTAATTGAGTTGTGTAATAGATTAATTTTATTTTCACACTCAGTAGAAGAATTTGACTCAGGATTTGTGGAGGAAGATTGGTTTAGAAGACATAGTCAAACATGTTTTTGTATTTTTACATAGTAGAGGACAGAGTCTGGTGAATGTTTGAAGGAAAACAATGAACTCATTATGAGATTTTTGATGAAACGATTGAGCTATTCTTTTGCATAAACAATGAGTTTATATTAGATACATCATGCTATGCTTTGGGAAAAGAATTTTTTATGAAATTGAAGGGTGACAAGATTGTTGTATAAAAAAAAAATTCATTTTTTTTACACTGTCAATTTTTTTTACAAAACAGAGGCAGAGGATTGTTTTTAAAAAGACAGAGAATTAAATGGAGAGTAGGAGAATAGAAACATGATTTTTTTTTTAATGTTTTCTTAAACCTCTCTATCAAATCTTGTGTTTATTTGAAGCAATAAGCTTACATTTTTCAAAGGGAAAACAGAGGATTGATTGGCAAGAGCAGTAAACAAAAGGTAAGCCTTACTATTGTGATAACATCTAGTATTTGAATTTTTTTTTACAAAAATGAAGATAATGACAATAGATAGGTACATAAAATGGTTTTCAGACAATATGACTTCAAGAAAATAACCCAAAGATTTTAAAATTGAACATTGGAGTAGGGAAACAGTTGAGAAACTTTATCAATCAGGCTTAATAGGCTTTCTTCAAAAATTGAAAGGGCACAATGAGGATGTCACAAGAGAATTTATAAACAATTACAAATAGGATGAAACCATGGTGGGTAGTTTACATATTCCTTTGACTCCAGAATATATTTCTGAAGCTTTATAGTTTCCATCATCAGGTGAACTATACCACAAGGGATTGCATTTCAAAGACAAAGGTTGGACATTATTCTTGGATAAAAATAGAAAGGGTTCTTTTGATAGGTCAAAGGGGATTCTAAGGGAGTGGTTCAATGAACCTTGGGCAGAGCTATTTTTGATAATTCAAAAGTTTTTCACCTGTGATAACAGACATAGTTTAGTACACCTATATCATGTTAGGTTACTACAACATATTAAAGGAGATATCAGGATCAATTTGCCCTACTTCTTTTATAAAAAATTGATGAATATGATTGAGAGTGTAAAATATGAGACTAAGCCCAAATAAGTCCAAATTATTCACCAGGGACTCATAAAAATCCTTTTGGATTACCAGCTAAATGTTAAGGGAATGGTTTGGGAAATTTTTTTGATTGAAAATAATTTTGTAGAACAAGTCACTGAAAACAAAATTAAACCAATATAGGAAACACGAAATATTGTGCATTCACCTCTTTATCCTAAAACCAGGTCAAAGGAACATCAAGAGACAAATATGGTAGAGAGGGAAACATCATTTTTAACCATGTCTAGAAGACAGAAAAAGAGGAATTTAGTAGAACCAGAAGTGCAAGTCATAGAGACATCTCCTTTAACTAAACAAGAAAATGAAATCCTTGAGAGGTTGCAGCAAGAAATGTATGAAAATCCTGTAGACAGAGATTCCTATTTTGAAAATAATTAGGTGGAAGCTACTTTAGTTTCTAAAAATACCGAGGAAGATCAAAACCTTAGCAGATTCATAGAATTAAATGATAGCTTGGAGGTAAGAAGAATCATGGAGAGGCACCTGAAATAAGAAAATGAAACCTATAATACAACTAATGAGAAATTGGTTAAAGAAAATGAGAAGATAAGCGGAGAAATGGGAAATTTGAAAATAAAAAACAATCTTCTCTATACACAATAATTTAGGTTGCTTCAGGAGAAAAATTCCTGGAAGGCCAAATATGAGAAACAGAAGGTTAAGACCTCCATCTACAAGGAAGAACAATGAAAAGATATGGATTCTCTTCTATATGCAACACAACAGGAGGTTTCAGGATCAGGAATGGGATCAACATCAGAGCTCAGAAGGTCAAAGAGGAAAAATCAAGCATGAGGACATGCTTGATCATCAATTTGGGGGAGATGTTGACCCTTGTTTTTTATCTCCCTTTTTTTATGAAATACATTGTATTTATAAATAAGATCCATCTATTCACCATCATATCCACCTTATTTTTACCAAAATATGCATATACAAGTAGTTAAATTATGTTTTTCAATTATTAGATGCTTTTGTAAAAATTGAAATTTAAGTGCATTTTTGGAGAGCATCAGGAATTCTCGTAATGGCCTTATGGTTTGCATATGTGCAGGACACTTGGGCTCGAGCTGGATATATTTCTAGAATGCTTGGGAACTAATAATAAGTGTATACATGTTGGTACAATCAAACTAAGCTTTAATAGGCCCGGTCAAAAGTGGTCAAACATGACCTGTCTTTATGGAGGATCCCTAGAAACTAGGTCAAAACTCTTATTTTGTGGTATTTCTAGATTTTAATGGATCTGATGGATGAATTCGACTTGGTTTTATAATATAAGGATAGTTATGACTATAGGAGCTATTTTAGATGAGTTTGTTAGATACTTTATCTATTTAAGCCTCAAACTTTGAAGGCGTTGATATGTAGAACTTGTATAACTTAACATTATTATTTATAAGACTTGGAGACATAATTGAAGATCTGTTCTATCATATTTGCTATTTTTATATGTTGGTTGATTGATTGAAGTTTTAAGTAGTTGAATTCACCTTCAGTGTGCAAGGCAAGGGTGGAGGGCCCCCACACCGAGCTAAGTGCACTTCTTAGTTTATTTGTAGTTGCAATTTCTGAATTAGCTTGCTTATGTTTAATTTGTTTATGCTGATTATTTTTGAGTAATGATGAATCTAATGATTATTATTAACTAGCATATGAAATGAAAAATAAATTTTTAAGTTAAACATTCTTTCTATCTAATCAAGATCTTCATTTAGAATTCATATTTACATGTCTTTACATGCTTTTACATGCTTTCATGAATTCCTGTTTTTAACAATAGCATTACTGATAAATGAATATATAATGAAGGACAATCATGACCTCTTCAGTGAAGAGTCTCTTCAATTATTGCTTCATGTATCTTAATCTATTGTTTAATTAAGTAGTTTTTTATTTCTAATTCATATGGTAATCTTGTTAGAGAAGGACAAACAAATCTCTTAAGTTAGGAGATTATTCTGCTTCTGATTACACATCTGAATTTAGAAATTGTTTAAGTTAGATTTATGTTTGTAATATGCATTTACCTAATCATTAATAAACCATATTCTAAATTGATCACAACTGAAACCCATATACTTTGGGGATGCTTCTAAGTTCCACTAACCCGAATTGATAATAAATACTTGCGTTAGTTTACAACAGTAAATTGACCCAACAGTCATATTACATTTTTCAGCTCATATTCTGTAGTTACATTCCATTCCACAATCATATTCCATTTTACAACTCATATTTTGCAGTTACATTCCATTCCATAGTCATATTCCATTTTGTAGCTCATATTTTAATTTACAGTTACATTCCATTCTACAGTTGATTCCATTCTGCAGCTGATTCCACATTCTGTAGTTGATTCCATATTTTGCAGCCACATTCCATTCCATTCTGCAGCTTTGACACATTTGTACAACCTACTAAAAAAATGATGAATACAGGAAATTGAAGGCCTACATTTGAAGACGACCATGCTAAAAGGCACCTGAAGAATCAACACCAAAGAAAAGACAAATAAAGGTTAGTTCTAAAGGTAAAGTTCCACAAATTTATTTTAATATCAAGGTTAAAACATTAACATGTATAATATGGATAATCATATGCTACCTTGACATGTCATCATTTGTCTCAATTGGGATTTCCATCATATCATAGATCAGCCACAGCGCCCACATTATGTTTTATAACGGTCCACAATAGACTCCCCCATTCATGATTAAAGGTCATGACCTGTTGACATGACATATGCATCTACATTTCTTCAAAACCCCAATCCATATCACTTATTTCTACAAACCCTCGACGTCCTTAATCAGAGCTGTAATCCAATTCACTTCATAACAGAGAAGGATAATTCTGAAGGTTAGACTCTTCATAATGTAAGGCATGGGACTGATAGTTAGATCAGAACCAATGGGAACAAAATATATGGAAGTATATCCTCAGATCAGAGAGATGTTGCATAAGGCTAAATGGATCAAATTCATAGAAAAAATTGACGGCTTCCACAAAGAGATCACTAAGTCCTTTGCGAGGTATTTTGATGGGACAAAAGTTGAAATAGGAGATATCAAGTTCTCAATAACTTAAGCATTCATAGATGAAGCCATAGAACTCCCAAGGGTTGGCGAAATATGGTTCAAAAACAAAGAATTTCACAGTGAATCATGGAAGGTTATCCTCAAAAATCTAGGTATGGATACTTATGTTTTCAGAAAAGGTATTCCTAGCTCTGTACTCAAGAACAAATGGAGGAACATGCTTTTAATTCTACAGAAGTTTATCACCTATGAAGGCAAGTTTGGCTGCATGTATGTATATCATATTCTATTGTTGATGAATTTATTAGAGGATGGTGAAATAAATCTTCCCTTCTTTTTACTGAATAGCCTAAAAATAATTTCTACAAACGTGCAGAAGATAATACAGTTTATAGACAACACTATGCACCATCATGTGTTAATAAAAATACTTCTTGAGTTTCATTTAAAAAGTATAGGAGATTCCTGGGAGAATTTTCTTATCTGAAACCATTTCCAAGAAGTACCAGAGAAACCTATAGAAGAAAATAATAGAAAGAGCAGAAGGAAGAATATTGACACAAACATTGAATACATACGTACATCTCCATTTCAGAAAAATGATGAAAAGCTCATCTCTACAGAGCTAAAAAAGAACAAAAAGCAAGGTAAAGTCAAGACCTGAGGTAAAATATAAAAGAGGAGCAAGGTTACAATTAGAGAAAACTTAAATCCTCCACAGCTAAGAAGGAGCTCTAGACTTCGAGGTTCAGTGAAGAAAACATTAACAAAAGAGACATAGTTTGTAAGTTTAGATGAAGAACCTCCAATACCATCTCCCATCAATATTTATCCTCCCCATAGCCTTGAAAATTCTCATATTCATAATTTTGAAGGTAGTCCCAGCAGAAGATATATAGGCATAGACCTAGTACAAAAAGAAATATATGATTACATAGAGTCATTGGAGAAGATAAATGTAGCAATGAGTCCAAAACCTCCTATAAATCCACAAGAACCTCTAGTTGATACTCTCAAACATGAAATCTATGAACTAGAGATATTGAATAGGAATATTAAACAGGCAAATGAAGCCTTGAAGCATCAGAACAAATTGGAGAAAGTAATTAGTGAAAATACCATTATGCACTTAGGACTGTGGTACAAAAAGAACAGGAAGTTAAAAAGAAAGAACAAATCACTAAACAAGGTAGTCATTAATCTCAAATACAAGCTCCTTATGAGAAAGCCCAGGAGGGAAATCATTGCAAAGAAAATAAAAAGAAGGAAGCTGGATGTGTTAGCAGAAGTGTCTGAAAAAATGCAATAGGAGAGGAAAGCTCACATTTTTGGTAAATTGCATGAGGACATGCAATGACTTCTTAGTGGGGGTATGTTGAACCTCAGAATTATCCTCTATCAGACATCCTTTCTCACCCTTTTTCCTTACTTTCTCATAAGTTCATTCACTCCAATCAATGATAAATTTCATTTTTTGTCTCAAGGAATGCATTTAAATTATTTTTATGTTATATTTTGGTGTTCTTGCTATTCGAATGAATTTTTGTAATTTGACTATAGAACGCAGCCTATTTTGCAACTAATCGTTGGTTCTGCAGCTACTTTCGTGGTTTGACAGGTTCCAAGGAGAAATTAGAGAAACGAGCCACATGGGCATCTCCAGAATAATTCACACATGAATTTTGTCCTATCTACTTGATCGAAATCGACAGAAAATGATGCCTGATATCGTGGTCAAAGTCCGGTCAAAGGACGTAAGCCGAGAGCAAAATCACTCTTGATTTGCTCTGATGTAGCAAATCAAGATTTAACCTGTTGAAATCTAATTCTATGTTTCGGTTAAGATAGCCACGTGTAGGCGAGATTAGCTCATCACAGTTATGTTTTGTCTTATTTAAATATCATTTATATAGAAACCGGAAGGCAGTTGTAATTTCTCAAACACTGTGTATTGTTTTAAAACTTTGTTCTTTTCATAATACAAGGATCGTGTTTATGGTTCAAGTACCTGATTAATGCGTATATAATCAGCTAGGATCTCAACCAAATCTGTTGCAGAGGGCCCCTGCACAGGAGGAGGTTTTTCATTAATTTTTTTAGTTTAATTCTTTACTCTGTTTTTTTAGTTTCCTGAGTAGTTTAATGTTGTGTTGCAGTTTTCTTTCAGTCTCATAGAATTAAGTTAAGAATTTTTTCTTAGCATCAATGATAAAATAATTGTGTAATATTTGCTTTCCTAAAACATCTCAATAAGGTACATTTATCTATTTTCCAATTGGATTAAGTTTGAGGAAATAAAGCTCGCAGTTATTTAGGTTCCTTTCATGTTTTGTCATTTACTTTCCTAGATCAAATTCTCAGTTTATTGTATAATTGGATGTTCCTAAAGATCAGGCCAAGAAGGTGACTTGTCATACTTCACAATTGGGTGTTTGAAAGTCTAACCTATGTAATCATTGAGCTTTAATTTTTATGATTTTACATTGCTTTCTAGATTAAGATCCTTAGTAAACTGTATAATTGGGTGTTCCTAAAGATCATTCCAAGAAGGTGACTTGTCATACTTCAAAATTGGGTGCTAGAATGTCTAACCTATGAAATTACTGAGTTTTTCCCTTTGCAAGCTTTAATTGCTTTCCTAGACTTAAATTTTCAAAACTAAAGTATAATCGGTTGCTTGTACATCATTTCAAGGGGGTGATTCCATCATACTTCCATATTGAATGCTGGAGTGATTGAACATATATTAGTTGTTTTCCTTTGAATCTACTTTCATCTAGAGTAGCATTGCAATTTCAAATTTCAGTTATGAGATTCATATCCATGGAATAGGGCTAATGTTAAATTAGAAATCATTAGAACAGACACTTTGTTTTTCAGATTAGATTCTAACCAGTCAATAGCTTTTGATTCATTTCTATGAAAATTAGTTTAAATTAAGAACACTTCCTTTTCTTCCTTATTTTAAAATTAGTTTTACACATTTAAAATTCATTAGATTCATTTGATTCATTTCATAGTTCTAGATTAACATTTGGACATAAAGAACAAAACCCCTAAAACAACATAAAAATACATACAACGAAGTAAGAAGAAGGTTAACTAAGCACATATAATGCACCACACTTCATCAGTTTACAAACCTCGGTTGATAATTTATGTAAGAAATTTAAGACATTAAATTGACCAAATATTACTGTTGAAATACCTTGGAAGTGAATTCTTCGCCATTATCTGAGCTCAGACATTTGATCTTCAAATCAGTTTTATTTTCGACCAATTCCTTGTAGATTCTAAAACACTCGAAAGCCTCAATATTTTTCTTTAAGAAGCAGATGGCTATAATTCTGGTGTAATCATCTATCATTAGCATAAAATATAATTCTCTATCTAAAAATTTTGTTCTCATAGGACCACACATATTAGCATGTACTAATTCCAATGGAAGTGATGCAAAGTGTTCTTTTGTCTTTAAATCAAATTTTGTCTGCTTGTCATGCCGACAAGATTCACATATCGGATTGGTAGGTTTTGAAATTTTAGGCATTTCTCTTACAACTTCCTTCTTGTTGATCCTAACCAAATTGTCAAAATTTATATGTCCCATTTGTTTGTGCCATAAATAACTTTAATCTTATTTCACCAAAAATCGCCCTTTAGGTGTCTCATCCAAAATATATATGTCACTTGGAGCTTTTCTTGCTATAACCACAATTTTACCGAACTTACCTTTCCTGATTTCACATTTTTTAGAGTTAAATAGCATCATGTTCCCTTGATCGCACATCTGTCCAACACTGAGCAGATTGTGATTCATATTTTCAACCAACACCACATCCTTCGCTAATGCATTCTTACTTCCAAGTGTGACCATACCTGCTCATATGACATTTTAAGACCCATCATTTCCAAAAGACATTGTTCCATCCTTATTTTCCTTTAAGGATATGAACTTATTCCTATATCTAGTCATATGAGTTGAGCAACCACTATCAACATACGAAACATTTCTGTTGCTTTGAGCATTGATAGTGATAACACAATTTTTAGAATTATTTTTCCATATTTGCTCATTCTGATTTTGTGATAATTCCTTAGAAGAACTTCCAAGTCTACAATATTTAGCCAGGTGTCCAAAATTGTTACATTTGTAACATTCGACATCATCTCTCAAATGATTAAATATGTTAATATTCTGCTAAGTTCCAGAATATACATTTATGAAATATCTCTCGAAATTGTATTTATTCCAAACATACATGTGCCATTATATATCTCTATGTATAAACCTTCCACATGAATAACAATGACCATAGAAGATAGGTTGATACACAGGAGGAAATATTCTTCGAGGAATTTTCTTCCATGGTTCTCCTGCGAGTCCTGATCTCTTGAGTTGGCTGGGAGGTCTACCTGCTTGTTAGATTTTGCATATCCATCTTCTTTTGTTTTCATGAAAGGACTTGGTTCCTTTTCAGATTTTTCTTTTTAACCAAGACTAGTCTTTTCACTGTTTGATCGCTGATTGTTGATGATTTCTTCCAATGCCTTTGATCTATTGGCATAGTTTTGAATAATTTTTTCATTTTTTACTTGCTTTCATAGAGAAATCATTTCATCTTCCAATGCTTCTCTTTCCATGTTGCTTCCTTTAATTCTTCCTTGAACGATTCTTCAACTCGGTTGTATTCTTCAACCTTGATTTTAAGATTTAGGACATGTTCCATTTCTGTCTTTAATTCATCTTCAAGAGTGTTGACATGCTTCTTCTTGGCCTTGAGCTCTTTGATAAAACTGATCACTTCGTTTTGAAATTTAGCCACAGTCATCTCTTCTTCTTCGTTAGATTCTTCTTGCTTATTATGCTTGGCCATAAAAAATACTCTTCCACTGACTTCTTCTTCATTATCATTGTCTTCATCAGATGAGGAGATATATTCTTTGGAGAAGAAAGCCTTCTTCAACCATTTCTTCTTGCCTTTCTTGGTGAACTTCCTCAGACCTTTCTTTCCTTTCGTAACAGCCTCATTTTTATGAGGACACTTAGCTCCAAAATTCCCAACCTCACCACAATCAAAACATATCATTGGAAGTTTACCTTTGAATTTCCCCATACCTATTCTAATTTTTCGAGTGAAGTAGGAAAATTCTTTACCTGAAAATTATTATTCATCTTCTTCCTTACAACTGCAAATTTTCTCTTTTAGAGTATGCTTGTTCTTACTAGTCTTCCTGGATGCAGCGAATGTTGTTTCTAGGTGAGATGTGTCGTCCTCTTCTTCAATCCTCATTTCATATGTCGTAAGGATTCCATGCATTTCATATTCGTTGATATTAGTTAGATTTGAACTATATTCCAAGACAAATAACTTTGGGTTGAACCTTGCCAACAGGGTTCTAATGATCTTTCAGACAACAATTTTCGTGTTGACAGGTTTTCCCAAACCTTCCAATGCATTTGTTGTTTCATTAACATGCTGAAAGTATGCAACAATATTTTCATCTTCCTTCATTTTGAGTTGCTCAAATTTTTCCCTGTAAATTTGAAGCTTTGCTTCTTTCACATTTGAGTCACCTGCATATATATTCTCAAGCTTGCCCCATACATCTTTAGCAGTTTTTAAACTCATTACCTTGAGATATACAGGTTCAATAAGCTCATGGATAATGATATCTTTAGCCTTTGCATCATATACCATATTTTTCTTACCTTGTTCATCATGGGTCGCTGAAAAAAATTTCAACGATTTCCCATACTATGTATCCTTGCACCAGCAAATGAACTTGCATTCTTCCACTGAAAAGTGCTTAGTTATTTCCATTGAACGTAGGAAATATATTCTTATTATACTCCATGATATTCTTCCAATTGTTATACTGCTATTGAAGTAACCAAGCTCTGATACCAATTGTTGGAAATACTGAGAGGGGGCGTGAATCAATATTCCTTGGAAATTAACACTTTTAAATTTTTTCAGGGCATTAGTTAATCTTAAATTATTCTTAATGTTTATCCAGTAAGAACATTAAAAAATATAACACAATAGGCACACAAATTTTAGGTGGAAAACACCCTTTGGTTCAAAAACCACCAAATGCTTTTCTAATAAATTCTTTAATCTTTAGCCCCAACTGAAATGAAAGTTACAACTTCCCAGAATTCTAGAAAAGCATTATTCTCCAACTCCCACTAGAAGGATGCCCCAACGCCTTGGTTTCTTCAGTAGTCAACTGAATGGATGCCCCGACATCCTAGACCGACCTACCACCCTGAAGTGTTCACAAGCTTCAACATGTAGGTGACTTCATACACCAACCTAGCACCTCCCTACCACCCTATAATGATAAAAAATAAGACAAGTGTTTAGAATCCCGTACTTGGGACAATGATCCACGATACAATATGATTCACAATGATTTTCTTGAACTAGACCAATCACTAAATCACACTATGACCTGTAACCTAGCCATAACATTATCCAACAATGACTCTTTTACAATTTTACAATGATGATTTTTACAACATTGACTTTGGATACGACCTGATACTTGACTTGACAGTGCTTCTTGGATCACTATAAGTTGTTGAGGTATTGTTGTGATTTCTTCAAGTAATGGTACTTTGGCACTGCACGCCCTTCTATTACGTGTCTGTGTTGTCCTATTGTGTCCTCCTTCCTGCACATGCATTAATGAACAAGACCCAAACCAATATACAAAAAAAATAATTACACTGTCCTACAAAACATATGTCAGATACATATTCAAAATTCAAATGTAAATATGTTCAACATTTATGAACAAAACCCAAACAAACGTAGATACAAAATACTTACACTTCCCTGCAAAAACACATGTCAGAGATGATATTCA
This sequence comes from Pinus albicaulis, assembly GCA_034641835.2. Taxonomy (NCBI): domain Eukaryota; kingdom Viridiplantae; phylum Streptophyta; class Pinopsida; order Pinales; family Pinaceae; genus Pinus; species Pinus albicaulis. The sequence goes on from JAXQQM020077710.1 coordinate 13,917, forward strand.
AATTCAAATGCTAACACTAACCATACATACCTTGTTGTAGCAAACTTACCCTTGACTGTTGATGTGTGGTCCTTACTGCAGTGATCCTTGAATGCATATTTTTTCTTTCCTTATGGAAGCTCGATATTGAATCTGTTGTATTTATGTAATTTTGGATCTCCAAGGTCTGAAATTGCATCCTATGGTAGACCTATGAGCCCTCTTTCCAACCCCATAGGTCTGATCGACATTGGATTCTTCAAGAAAGAGTTATGCCCAATCTCTCACGATGGTCTGATTATAGACTTATTCAGTAGAGTGAACTTGTATGAAGTGCCACGTGTCACTGTTTCGAACTTTGGTCCTAAAAATGATACCCAACAAACTAAAGTCTGTCCTATTTCTTTCACTTCTTATGAAATTTGCATCCAATTTTCAGAGAGAAAGTTATGACATTTTTCCCAAGGTCACATGTTTGACATGGAATTTGGGAGCCTGCAAAAACCATAACTTCCTCAGATCATATCTCAGAAAATATAGTGAAACAAGATACGAATTTCATTCACGAGGTTCATCAGGAGTTCCTCTCAAATGAGTTTTTTTTTAGCTTCTGAAACTTCATATACAAAAATTTTATAGCGAAAATTCCATGATGACCTGTTTGAAGCAGTAAAATCCTTGCATGAGGAGGATATGAGGGTCACAATTTATAGAAATGATTAAGTTGAGAGGGTATTCAAAAAGTGAACATTGGAGGGCTTTTAAGAGCTTAAAAAATATTAATTATTGACTATTCAATGATCACAACCAATGATGAGTGTCATGCCACAACCCCATGGGGTTTTAGCCCACTAACTGGGGTTACTAACTTCAAACATGAATATTTCTCAAACCGTAAAGAATTACGTGGTGTGCCATATATCAATGGAAACATATCAACGGGTAGAATCGATCTAAAATATCCTTTAGGATAGAGTAAGTTTTCAAGTCAAAATTCCCATGTAAGATCTGGGTAGCCCCTGGTGCTGCTTGGGTTAACATCAATGACAACCACTGATAAAAAATCTCCCCCTTTGGCATTGATGGCAACACAAGTACCCCCCCTGTGATCATGAAACCTCTTCCTACTATATTCTTTCCCCCTTTGTCATCAATGGAAAAGGGAAAATCACCCTGACAAACAGTC